>JAHWFP010122434.1:2605-17904 GCA_023313725.1 Lithobius niger
GCGAATTCCCTGATTTCTGTCGGCTACACAGTAGGGCCCTCAATAACCTGCAGCACCTGTCTTCGACAGAAATGGCGTAGGCTAAATAATTTTTTTTTTCTGGGGGAGGAACAAATTTTAACGCCCCGTTTTCGCTCCTTTGCTAGAAAACGCACAACTGCTTCATTTTTATTGAATGACTATTTTCGTCATTTGCATACTGTATATTATGGCAATCAAACGAAACAAAACGTCTAAAGGTCAATATAGAAAAAAAAATTATGCCTCGGCTTTTTTTTTTTTTTTTGGGGGGGGGGGGGGGGTGGCCGGGCCCCCCCCCCCCCGTTATTTACATCATTGCTCGACAGGCAAAATAGCCCAATAATATTAGTTACTGTAGAAGTAAAATTGCAGCATCACACAATTAACACTTCCAAGGCTTTACACCATTAAACATTCAATTACGATACTTCAAAACTAGTTTAACGAAAGTGCAGCTTTATTAATAAGCTCTTAAGTGTCTCATCAAAGTAAAATATGCTATGCAACATCATTATTATGTGCTTCACAACTGGTGGTTTATAAAAATAAGTTTAAAAGAGACTTCTTTTAAATAGGTGAGAATGCAGCATCACAAAATATGCATTTTAAGGTTTTCACACAATTGTGTACTGAAATATGTATTGTCTCACATTCGTTAAACACGAAATTCGTACTACAATTTTAATTCTAAGGATTGATTGCCAGAACGAATCCATCTACACTGTAACAAGCTTCATTTATAAGCAGATACACTGTCACGCACTAAGTATTTTATAGCATTCGTGTAACATAAACGATACTTCTTCCGCCTTTGTGTCATAACGCTACAGAAATTCTGCCAGAATACGTAAAATAAATAAGTACTCTAAAGAAGCATGATTCGGCAGTGATGTACCATAAATTGCTTCAATTCCTCGGAATGATCTAGGGAAGCGTTCCCCCAAACCGCGAGCTGGCTTTATTCGTCCCCCTCCACAATGTTTCTTGTCTGTGCCACTGGACAGAGTAACGGAGGCGCTTTCTCATTACCGAACACTTTTAAGGCTGACAAGTTTCGATTACTCATATTTTAAACAATTTTTAGCACTAATAACCAGTGACGCCAAAATTGAAAGATGTATGAATGTGTAAAGGATTTTGAATCGGGAGCCTTCCCTCCCCCCCCCCTCTGCTTCGGAGTAGCAGTACCCTAAAAAAATGCACTCTTGCACAGTGTCATGTATAAGCGACGAATAAGAATTTAAAGTTACAGGATTTCTTTTTATAAATTTATAAATTTATAATTTTTTTTTAATGTCATTCATTGTTTTGCCGAAAAGGGGACCTGCTGAAGCTTAGTATTTGAAGTAGCACACACCTTACAAAATCAGCTAGAGTAGAATTCGACCGTAGATAATAAAGGGCTTCTCAATAAAAATGCTGCAGCATACAATTCAAACTTCAAGGGGTTTACACCATTATCCATCGACTACATTGCTACAGACTTTTACAACGAAATTGTAGCTTTTTTTAATTTTCACTTAAGTGTCTCATTAAAAAACGTTGACTATGCATTGTAATATTTCTTACTTCGAAAACGGATACTAATAAAAATATCTGGCATTTAAAAGTTGTCTATTTCTTTTAATTACGTATGAAAAGCGGCACCACTACGGTTGCATTTCCAGGTTTTCACACCGTTTTGTATACAGTATACATCGTCTGATATTCACGTTAAATAAGATAATTGCGTACTACAAACTTGATTTAAGGAACGATCGGTAGAAAAAAATCATTTACGTTGCAACAAGCCTCATTCACCAGAAATTGCAGTACCCCATACTATGTTTTTAATAGGCTTCTCGTCACAAAACCATTAAGACACTTCTCGCCACCAAACGCAACTAAACATGAGCTTCAGTTAAAAGGCTTTACTACGGTTTCCACATTTAAACACTTTCTCACTGTTTTGTCGTAGAATGTAGAAAATGCAGCAGAAAATCTCACAAATCATAATACGACGTGTCACACTTTAGATATAATCAGCTTCCTGTCTTTCGACTTAAAATGTGCAACAGATAATCGTAGATATGCCTTACCACACATGTTACTGTTTAGGGGATTATCTCCAGTATGAACACGGACCACCAACAAAATAATTGCACTAAGTGAGCAAACATTTTTTGCCATATTATCGAACTACTTTCTTGTTGCTTATAAAGTTGAATTTCCTCGTCTGTCCCTTTCTGGCAGTTGACTTGGAAGATTTCACTTTTTTAGTTGAAGCACGAGTGGCACATTGCCTAACACATGTCATGGCGTTCGTTTTAACCAAACTGCTTCGTGATTGGTTAAAAATAATACCGAAATAGTTTAGAATATAGCTTAAATAAGAATTTATGAATAACATTGAGAGCCCACAAACGAGCTGTAAATGATACTAAAATTTTAAAAAGTACAAATTACTGGCGCCATCTAGTTTTTAAAATTGAAAGTTTTAGGTGTCTAGTTCCAAAGGTGGTCGAGGCGAGTCTCTGTCATCAGTCAAACGCTAGGACACCAACCTAATGCAAGTCTGTTACTCATCGTTCCTACGGAACTTTTCATAGACTCATGTCTTAACTCTATATTAAAAACACATAAGGCGATAAACTGGCGTAATTTGCCAAAAAAGGTAAATTCGACCAATTTTTTTAACTTTCTTCTCTCACTTCTCACGGTCTGAGAATCATACACCCCTACCGACGGCTGTCGGTTGCTTCTCCTAGACATTGCCGACACCAGTGTTAACTAATAAAGAGCAATCAAAGCTACACAATAGCTCTATTAGTATCCCAGAAACAACGTGTAATGAGTTGCCATAAATGACTTACTTCAAAGGTAACTTGTGGAAACGAGGCCCGCTGGACAGCAAAGTTATAACTTCCATCTGCCAAAACGTCATCGAAGTTTTGAAACATAAATTTTGTACTTTTAACCGTTAAAAATGCCATCAAACTGGAACCGTATGTAGAGCTTATCATAAGTATAAACAGAAAGAATAAACCATGATCAGAAAACTAGACTGCTTTCGAGGTAAAGTAGGCAAATCTGGAATGAAAAGTTTTAAGACATATTTGTTCAGTAGCGCGTCGGGTTTTAGTACGAAGATAATATTTGAAGCTGAAGATAAATACATTTTTTAATCTAATACATCTTAAAGGGTTGGTATCCCACCAACCTGTAGAATCTAATGTGACAACATCTAGCATCTGTGATATCGTTGAAACTTGCAGGAAGTGAAGGGATGCACCAAAAAGTTTTTTCAAAGAAATAAACACAGCTAAGCGTACATAAAGGAAAGAGAAAAACAAGTAAAATAGTGATGTGTTGTTTTCCTCTTTCCTTTACATAATTTACAAGAATTTATTTACACTATAGTGTAATATAGTGTTTAGCAAATCCTACGTAAATCATTGTATGAAAATTTTGTCGATCGTTGGGCACCTGAGTGCAAGATATGAATCGTAACGATGTAAAGAACAACACAGGGAGCAACAGAAAATTCTTTGATGAGTATCCATTGCTAAGTACTCATCTTTCGGTGAATACCCATATGTAATATTCCTACCCTTTAGAAGGTGAATCCAGTAGTGGTTACCACTTTGTCAGTAGACCTAGAGCACTCTCTATTTGGTAGTATCTGCTCGCCGCGCTGTCAGGGGTAGCTCAAGGTAAATTTTGCGCTCGGTTGAGTTAGCTTTTAGTGATTAACCTCCTATTACTGTTAAAATCATACACTTATTTCAAATTTGAATGTGGTTGGACTGGAGATGTTAAAATGACACAGGTTTCGCTCCTGACAGCAAAAGTTCCCTACACGGTTATAAAAAATCCACAAAGTATTTAATTTTCAGGGGATATATTTCCCCCTTGGTCACAATAAAAACACCAGATGATTAACACACTTTAGCTTAATGTTTCAAAGCTACCCTCCATCTTGAAAACACCACCCCACCTATTTCTGGTTTTTTAACCTCATTCTGTAGTTTTTTGGCACACCCCCCCCCCCCCCCCCAGTTTACTACAGTCGAAATTTTACTGAAGTACTAAGTGTTGCAGACGGGATTTTTACTCAACTCTTACACTATTTTTAAACTTGGTTTTGTCTTGTTTGTTTCATCTTATACCTTTAAATTAATAAAATAATCTCTTTGATAATTCAACTGACTCCATTGTAAAATAAAATGGTAAACGTTATGAACGAAAATCATGTCCTAGAAGTAACGCAGCGCAGTAAGCCATCTTTGTGCACTTAGGTTTCAGTGGGATTGATATGACACCCGGATTGGAACTGGTAACCAGTCCATATCTAGATCACTCCCACACCGCACTTTACATAGTGGAGTAGTGGTCACATAGGTACAGATGGTGTGGTAGTGATTTTGTGATGGACTGAGAACACAAGTACATAAAGGTGGCTTACTGTACTATGTTGTTTCTAGTGCATGATTTTCGCTGATGGCTTAATTCCAATTTACCTTTATAGTATTTAGAGCTATTTGTATTATGTTTATTACATGCTAAAGTAACATATTTAACTTACCAGTTTTCAAGCTGATAGTAATCACTGCCCACAATGCATTAAAAACGCCTACTCGTAAAAACGATCCATTTTTAGCCCCTTGCGATGAATAGACGTCATATGACGTTGTAATAGTCATGCAGATGCACACTAACACAGCCATTGCCGTGATTCCTAACCATGCAGACTGTGGGAATGGTTGAAGAAAGGTTAGAAAATTTAAGGTTGAATCTTCCGACGGCTTTTGCAGCATCCCTACCGTGCTGTCACCAATAATGTGTGGTCCATAATCTCCAACTTGAAGGCGTTGTGAGGTAAGGGCAAAAACAGCAGCGACAATATCGATTTCCTGGAGGTAGTATTAAAAAAGTTCGGTAATATAAGAAATGCGCATAAAACTCCAATCCTATGCTAGAAATATCATTTATGAAATGAAAGAAGCAAGGTTGAAAGAAGACTCCTCACTCCAACTTTGGAAGCTTTCTACTCTGAGGGTGATGGCCATAACAGAAAGTTTTTGAAAGTAATGGTCATTGGTATCAAAGGCTGGAAACCACATAGAGTTAATCACACCAAAAAACCGTAAATGGTTGGCTCTTGGTTTGGCGGTGGAATGGATCCTTGACCTTCAGGGCACGCATTTCATTGTCTTTAGTGATTCCATGAGTGCCCTGGAGTCCTTGGCGAATTACAATCCTCGGAACCCCTTGACACAACGTGTCCAAGCTTTGCTTTCCCGCTTGCCTGGCCAGCGGAAAACCGTGCTTTTCTGCTGGATCCCGGGCCATGTTGGGATTGCAGGGAATGAACAAGCTTATTCTGCTGCGAAAGGGGCCCTTTCTGGCCCTCTCGGTAGGGATCTCAGCCTTGTTCCTTCAGATGCCTTTCCAACTCTGCGTCTGAGGTTACACGCGTTTTGGCAAACCTTGTGGGACAGACAAGACGGTAATAAGTTACGGACCATTAAAGGCACTGTCGAGGAGTGGCACTCGGCGTGTCGCCGCAGTCGCCGTGAGGAGGTTGTGTTGGCCCGTTTGCGGATTGGTCACACCCGGCTTACTCACTGTTTCCTTTTGCGGGGGGTTGACCCTCCTGAATGTTCTTGGTGTCGACGGCCACTTACGGTCCGGCACTTACTTGTTGATTGTCGCCATCTTGATGGTGTTCGTCGTCGGTTCCATCTTCCGCATGACATTGCGCGTCAATTGGGCGATAAGTCTGTCCTCCTGTCCGGTGTTTTTCAATTTTTGCAGGAGGTACAGATGTATGACAAGATTTAGATTAGGGGTTTGAATAACATCTCTGTAATGTGTGGTGCAGTGGCAACCCGGACCACTGCACTGTGACTGAGGTTGGCGCTAATGACCAAGTTGTCGACGCGCCATTAAGCCTCAATCCCCCCCCCCCCGTAAATGGTGTTAGAAATCAACAAGTTCAAAAAAAGAGTGGTCTTACAAAGCAGTGATATAATTTCACCGCGAAAAGACTGCCAAGGTTAACTAGAAACTTGGCACGTTGTCATCTTTAATTTTTTTTCTGTTTGCATTTGTAAACCATGGAATTATTTAGTACAGCAGTCAATGTAGTGTGGTGTTTTTGGAAACTACCCCGACTTTAATGATAGTAAAGATTTTGCAGGCCGTACACAATGTATGAGAAAGTAGATACAAACTGTGTGGTGCTCCTGTACAGTTTGTTGAAATGTAAGTTCATTAATATTGTTAGTAATGAAAATAGCTCAAGATGGCACCAAGTGGAAGGTTACAGGACCCCCTCCTCCCAGAAGGCCGTGCGTCATCAAGTTACGCTGTCGACAAAGTGGAGCGAAGCGAAGAAACCAGCCAACAAATAAACCAACCAACCAACAAACCAACCAACAAACAATCAAACAAACAAACCAACCAACTAACAAATCAACAAACCAACAAACAAACAAACTGACAAACCAACAAACAAATGTACACACCAACAATTCAACAAACAAACCAACAAACCAACAAAATAATAAACCAACAAACAAACAAACAAATAATCAAACAAACAAACAAAAGAACGAAAGAAGAGTTTCAGTTTCTCTTCGCATCTTATTTTTTTGTCGATTTGCTTTCGTAGCGCTGGATGGCGTCGTTTCTCTACAACAGGGGCGATTTAAATCAATATATATAATTAAACAAGTTCCGCAACGCGGCCATCTGCAGCAGCCGGCAGCAGCCATCTGCAGCGCAGCAGCAAGCAGGACATACGATGCCATCTCCGCCATCTACCGACGGAACGGCAAATTATAAGAGTAGCAGCCAAGGCCCGTTGAGATAGTAGCTGCGCCCGGAATGCAACGGCCAGCAGTGCGAATACATGATGCCATCTACCGACCGAACGGCAAAATAAATGACGGGGAGAGGGAAGGGGGGAGGGGAGCAAGACGACGCGGAATGAGCAACTCCACTAGTAATCTACTAATATAATACCCTACCTCAGGAATTAATCAGCAGCAGCAGCAGCCGACAATTAAAAGTAAGGTTTTTTCATGGCTACAATTTAAAGTAACGTTTTTCTTCATTCTTCGTGCGCATGGTATATCTTTGCTACGGTGCCTAATAATTCTTGGAGCACATGTTATGTATTACGAACTTTCGCCGGAACAGGTGATTGTTGATGGGGAAAATGAAAGAATCCGTGTTAGAGCTAAATGCATATAGTTTTAAAACAAACTATGCTACGTGTTGGCAGCTATTAGCGATAGAATGGTCCATTGAGTTCGTGGATGAAGGCTTTCAGAGCTGAACGGAACTGTTTCAAAGTATCAACAATTATTTCCCCAATGTGCCCTCTGGTTGTTAAAGATAACACACATGAATTGTTTCAAAGTTGACTGAAACAATTACGGAGATTAACGTACATCAGGTGCTTGCATACGGAATGCTGACTTACTCAGTGAAAGCATTTTTTTTAAGGATTCAATAATACAGAGGTATGCGTCTTTTTTGGGGCTGCGCCAAAATTTCGACGAAATGTCCTGTTAACCTTTAGTGGCATGAATTATTTTCAGATACTTTTTTTAAGGATTGTATGGGTCAGTAGTGGGATTCGAACCATCATTTGCTTTGTTTGGACACGAGGACGCTGACCACTCGGCTAATACTGCTCGATTTGCTCGGATCCCATCTTCCCCTCCCTTCACAAACTTCGAGAGGGGAGGGGAAGATGGGAGGGGACGAAGGGGATGAGAAAGGGAGATCACAATAAATGCTTACTGCATGTGCGCATCAAGCAGAAGGGGGAATACGGGAATGTGCCAGGAAGGGATAGGTATTTTTTGGGGGGGTTAATAATTTTATAACCGAACACTAGGTGGGCTGGGAAGAAGGGCAGGGAGGTATGCAGACCCGCTACTGCTGGAGTGTGGTCGGGGGGGGGGCTGAAAGGGAGCGGGGGGTGTATATTGGGGGGGGGGGGGAGAAATTGAAAAAGCTACGATACGCCGGAGGGCATGCAGAGAGGGGTGTGGGTTGGCAGGTTGTTCGGGGGGGGGGGGGGGAACAAACACCGAGGGTGCCAGAGGAAGGGCAGAGCGGTATACAAACCCTACACTGCCGGAGGGCATGCAGTGGAATACGGGGGCACTCGGGGGACCTAGGACAGGGTTGGAGACTGTGAGTTGGGGGAGGGAGTCAGAAATTAAAAGCACCAGTTACTTTTCTAACACGACAAAACACCAGGAAAGGTTAACTCCAGAAAATTCAATCACCGTGCAGCATGCACGGGTCCAGCTATTTTTTTTTATAAACCATCTCCGGTTTTGATTTATGTTGTTATTATTGTGTGATGCATCAATTAAAACTAACCAACAAACAAACAATCAAGAAACCATCACTTCCACTGTCAACATAATGGAACAGATGATGGCAATGTCGTTGCCATCCCCACAGAATAGATATATTCTGCTGTCTCGAGGAAAACCAGAAACAAATTGGAAGTTGGATTGGAAGTAGGAAGTAGGTGGAAGGATACTTAGTTTTCGGTTGGTCGGGGTGGCAAAAATGTACTGGGCCACATTGTATCGGCAGCCGTTGCTGGCGTTTGAGCTGCCACCATCCTGTGCTGATGCGCCGGACGTTTGTGGGTAGACCAGGCGGACGCCATTGATTGAAGACTATGGTCATCGGCCCCAGCTAGGCGTCGGTATGGAGTGGTGGACTGTTCCTGGGCCTGTGGCGGATGTCCTTACAGAGGAGCTCCCAAGAAGTTCGAGTCAAGTCCAGACTGTATTATTATAGGCCAATGCGCGCATGCATGCCATGACGTGCATTGTAGTCATGGTGTCATGCTTTGTTTGTCATGCATGGTTACCATTGGTATTATAATCATTCCATTCCAATTCCTCCAAACTGCAACACGTAGGAGTGAAATCTTAATTTATACGCCTTTTGGACCATCAAATATTTCGATCTTTTATACCAAACTTATTCTGCAACATACGTAAGTCTATGTATTTACCACCAATACTTTTCCCTAATCTTTAAGTCCAGCCAACCGCCAATGTAAAACCGCAAGGGTTATTCCGTGTGTAAGTCGGGCGAGCATAAAATTGCAACCTCCACCGCAATAAAAACCCAATGGAACCAAATAACCAGCGTCATTTTTACATGCCAAGCCATAACATCAACTACCACTGAACACCCGTCAATACATTGTGGTGCATTCGGCCAAACTAAATACGGTATTCTAAAATATTAATGCATCCGTGGTAGAGCTTCGTTTTGCGGTTTAAATTAGGGAAAATTAGCCCCCCCCCCCCCTCCCCCGCATCTTTTGGTTCTGAAAACTCGAAAATGTCCGGATATCCTTTGAGGCCGACAAAGGAACGTTTGAGGTTGTATGCTGCTCAACTAAATCAATCTAGGGGTCTGCCAACCGATACCCCCCTGTCAAGGCAAGATTGGGAGATGTTCCACCAAATTTCATCCCAAGATTTGATCTCTGCTGTCCAGTTGGAGTCGAACGACAGTTTGGGCGTATTCCATTTGTCGTCTGACGCCCCACAGATGTTCACCAGGTCCACTGTAACGCCAGAGGGATATTCATCTTCGTCCGGGACGACCCAGATACCAAACATCACCTGTGCACCGTCTCAGCTCCAGCACCTCCGTTTCATCCAAGTGGACCAGCTAACAACTCACCAGGTACCTAACGTCACGTCTGCCCCTGTTTTGGTTCCCCCAACTGTGGAGACCTTTGATCTTGCCTACGCCGGTTTTGTTGTTGGACGCCCTATTCATCGTCGTGCCAGAACTTCAGCCCCAGTGCAGTTGAGCCGTCCTCATCCGACCACACCGGATTTGTACGTGTCTGCCCCTGCCCAAGTGACCGAGTGTGAAGATCTAATCAGCTTTGAAGAGCCGCCGCCTGTGATTTCCCAAGATCAGCTGCAAATCAACGCATCAGTTTTGCCTACAGAGCCTGACGTTTGTGTCCAGTCCATTTGTGATGCAAAAAGCGTTGCAACTAGTGTGAGTACCTTTTTGTCTGAGCCATTAAATAGTCACAGTCGTGAACTTGTTTGTGAACGTGCTAAAACTGTGCCAAAAATCGTTGATTGTATGCCGAATTCTGGGTTAGATTTTACTAATTTAATTAGTGGTGCACAAGTTCATGACTGGGAATTTGAGGGCTCACCTCCTGAGCGTACCATACCTTTATGTAGCTCTAATATTAAATTGCATGCTGGTACTGATTCTGTAGTTGATCAGTTGTTGTTTGACTCGCCCCCGCGATCCAGGTCTTCTTCAATTAGCTCAGCTGGGTTGTTGCATATACAAACGTTAACTGACGAAGTAGAAAAGCTAAAACAAATGATGTTGCAAATGCGACTTGAAAACAGGCAAATGAAAAAATAGGATTGATGGCCAATTCGTTTAGACGAAACGTACCTAATTATGTTGTAAACCCTCTGTATGTTCCATCTGATCGTGAGCATTTTCAGATGCCAAGCTCTTCTACTGGTCCTAATATTGTAAACGAGGCAAATAGAGATAATTTTGATGCACATTATTTTGATCCAAAAGTTGTTGAATCTAACTTACCTCGTTTAGCCCAGTCAGAACCTTTTGCAGCTAATTCTGTTCCTGTTAGTTCGGATGTGAGAATGATTAATAATCCTGTTAGACAGCCATCTGGATTGCCTGGAATAAGATTTAAGCCAATCGAACTTTCCGAATTTTCTGGTATTGAAGCCGAGTCATCTGCAATTAAATACTTACACGATTTAGAGCAAATTAGACAAACAAGATTTTATACTGAGAATGAATTACTAACTTTGTGTGTCCCCTTCACCTTAAAGAGTGAAGCTGCTAAATGGCATCGTGCCAAAGGCCCATTTGTCACTTATGAACAATTTGTTAGCAAGTTTCGAAAAACTTTTCATCCCGAAACAAAGAACATGAGGTTGATGGACCAGCTTCGCCAAACTAAACAGCATGCTGGTGAGTCATTTACTGATTTTTATGCTCGTTCTTTGAAGTTGCTGAAAGAAATAGACGACTCGTATTCAATAACTGAGAAACTTAATACTTTGAAACATAACTTGTCTCCTGCATTGCAGCCATTTGTAGTACATATGCAATTCCAGTCTACAAATGATTTTTATAACCATTGTGCTGCGATGGAGACTTATATTAAACCTGTTGTTGAACCTGGATCGGGGGGTGATTTACAGGCGACTGGAAATGTAAAGGTGAACACACCCCGGTCGGTCATACAGGGAACTACTGTTTCTCAAAATGTTAAAAAGGACTGTTTGTTCCATCCTGGTGGCAATCATGCTTCCTCTGAGTGTTACCAGGGACGGCAATTGTTGGAGGTAATGCGATCTCGTAATCAAACGTTGCCTAACCTACTTCATAGTTTGTCTAGTTCTGGTTCTGTTTCTAACGCACCTAGGGTTGTGACTGTGCCAAAGCAAATGTTGTCAGATACTACTACTCCTACTAGTGTTAAGCCTTCTGCTGCCCAGTCAGGGGTCTGCTCACATTGTTCGCGAGCTGGCCATCCTGTTGAGCGTTGTTGGGCGCTACATTCCGACTTGAAACCACAATGGGCAACAAATAAACGAAAAAGGTTTGCGTCTGGCCAACGTTCATTGGCCACAGTTGCTTTTGACCCTACCGTTCCTGACTTTACAAAAAACGAGTAGAGGAACGTCTCGCTGTTGGTCGGAACGTTCCTGGGTCTGGTTTGAATCGCAACCAACCTTTGCCAGACGACCCAAATTTATTATCATGGGATTCGAAACAACAGAAAAAGGTTAAACTTGATTATTTTGATTTACCCAATGTAATTGAGGGCCCAGCAGAACCCAGGGCTCGTCCCTGTGGTTATGTTGGTGTCACTATTGGTAATGAAGTTGCTGATGCTCTGATCGATAATGGCTCTCAGTTAAGTTTCATCCATGCCGGCTTAAGAGAGGATCTCCTCGATCTGGGCTTTAGATTCTATAAGCGAGAGTATCGCATACGCTGCGCCGACGGGCGCTGGACAATTTGTCCTGGGTTTATTGGTGTGGTATTGCGTATTAAAACTAAAACGTTTCGCTACCCATTCATTTTATTGGAGAATTGTCTCCACCCAATAATTTTGGGAGTGGATTTCCTTGAATGGAGTGGTTTAACACCTAACTTTAATACAAATTATTGGTTTTGGAGCCCATATCGTGGATTTTCTTACTCTTTACGCCGTAATCCCCTGAGAGAATTACCACCTAGTGTGGGGGTTGTGATTGCTCAAGAGCAATTGCATCCCTCATTGGAGGATATTCGTGAGAAGGTCGATAAAATTGAAACTTTGACAATTGAGCAGAAGGAACAACTTTTTTGTCTTATTGTAAATTACAGGCACGTTTTCTCGACTATGCCTGGTCGATTTCGGCATTGTCCACCCATGATTATCGACACTCGGGGAGCTCCTCCAATTGCTAATCGACCTTTTAACCTCAGCTGGCTTCAGAACCAAAAGTTAAGGCCATGTTGACAGAATGCTTGAAGCCGGTGTTATTGTACCCGGAGCTTCCGAACACTCCTCTGCGGTCTTCCTGGTGCCAAGAAAAGATGGGCGTGATCGTTTGGTTATAAATTATGTCCCGGTTAATAAAAACGTGAAAAAAGAGAAATTTCCGCTCCCTCGAATTGAGGATCTTGTCGCCCGCTACGAAAAAAAAACTTATCGTAGTTCTCTGGATGCAACGGATGCCTATTGGCATGTCCCAATGGATGAGGAAAGTAGCAAAATTGCTTCTTTCGTCACCCATGACAACCAGTACCTTTGTCTTAGAGCGATGTTTGGCTTAAAAAATGCCGGGGCTAATTTCTGCCGTGCCATGTCCAATTGTCTCGAGCCAAGCCGTCATCTAGGAATTTTGGACTACGTGGATGACCGTGGAATAGCTAACGAGCGATGGGATGGACATTTGACGGCTATGGAGGCTGCCTTTAAGACCATGGAGTATGAAGGAGTAAATTTAAACTTCAAAAAAACTGAATTTTGCGTTAAGGAGTTACTCGTTCTTGGCTATTTAGTCACGGACGAGGGAATAAGGCCAAACCCAGCAAAAGTTATCACATTGCAGGCTTTTCCTACCCCGACTACTGTGAAACAGGTGCGCCAATTTCTTGGATTGGCCTCCTGGTTCAGAAAGTACATTTTCCGGTTTGCGGACCGGGCGAGTAGTCTTACTGACATCCTCCGAGGTCCCAAAAACGAGTTTTGGTGGGGTCAGCGTGAAGAAGAAGCTTTTAATGACATTAAAAGTGCGCTGTTAAAGGCCCCGATTCTTGCTTACCCTGACCCAAAGCTCCCTAAGGGAAATATTCTCGGATGCCTCCGCAGGTGGTTTGGGAGCGGTTTTGTGCCAGAAGGCTCCTGATAGCAAACATTTTGTCACTGTCTATATGGCGTCAAGGAGATTGTCTGCGGCAGAACGCAACTATACCGTTTCTGAACGAGAACTGTTAGGATCGATTTTTGCACTGAAGAAGTGGCGTCATCTAGTGGAGGGAGGCAGCATCACAATTTTTGTTGATCATGCCCCCTTACTTCTAATGAGCGTTGCAGGACGACGACGTGGTAGGATTGCTCGCTGGCTGGTATTTCTCTCTGCACTAGAGGCCAAACTCGTGTTCCAGCCAGGGTATTTGAATGTGCCGGCAGACTGCTTGTCTCGTCTGTACGAGAATGAGGTCCCTGAAGAATTAAAAATGAACCCACCGTTGGTCGAGGTTAAAATTCCTAACCAACGCGAGCCAATCTATTTATTTAACAATGATTGTTTTAATTGCAACGTAGAAGTGGAGCAGGTGACGATCGAGAAGATAGCTGCAGCTACCAGCAACGATCCCTTCTTGTCAGTCCTAGCGGCCGCTCTGCAGAAACGTGAATAGGTTGCAACGTCGCCGGCAATGCAACGCTCCGTTGTAAAGTATCTAGAATATTGCGTTTATGATGACAAGACTGGTTTGATTTATTATGAACTTGCACATGATCCAACACAGAGTTCAAACCTCAAAATTTTCCTCCCCCGTTCATTGATTCGTGAGATATTGGTGCTGAACCATAGCACCCTTCCGGGAGGGCATTTTGGAGCCAGAAAGACCTTGGCACGCATCCAAAAAATATTTTATGCTCCTAGAATTAGCAAATTGACCCATCGATTCGTAAAGACATGTCGTTTGTGCCAGTGTCACAAAGGCCACGACAAACGAATTGTTGGTAGATTAGGCACGATTCCATTAATGCACCCTTTTCACACCTTGCATTTAGACTGGAAGCAAAATTTGCCCATGACCAAAGGGCCCGCGAAAAATAGGAATATTCTTGTTGTCACGGACGTCTATCCTGGATACTTAATGGCTTTCCCTACGCGCAAATTTGATGCTCAGACCCTTGTGACTCTTTTGATTAAGAATGTGTTTCCGATCTTTGGGCTGCCGAAGCGGATCATCTCGGACTCAGGCCAAAGTTTTGTATCAAAAATTTCCGCATGTATTTACAAGCGTTTTGGCATCAAACAAAGCGTAACCACGTATTACAATCCTAGGGGTAACAGTCCTGCAGAGCTGCAGTGTAAAAAGCTTGGCAAGATGATTGCTAAGTTCTGTTTACAGAACGAACGGGACTGGGATGAAAAGATTCCAATGTTTGTAATGTCTTTAAATTCTTCTGTTGATCCACGTACGGGTTACAGTCCTAGTTATCTTAATCTAGGGAGAGACATAGACATTGGAGTCGAACCTCTCATCCCGGTTGCACAGGACAGACCTGTAGAGGTGTAGGCTTGTGACCTCACTAGAAACTTGCGGTCAGCCATTTCAAGAATACATCGGATTCGTAAGGCAGACCGTGCCTACATAAACGCAAAACTTAATGCTGGTAATCCAAAACCTCTGGAATTTAACCCTGGAGACAAGGTTTGGTTGAGGACTCACTATTTGTCCGATAAAAGTAGTTACTTTGCGGCCAAGTTGGCTCCACGATTTGTTGGCCGTTACATCGTAGCCGAAAAGGTGTCACCTTCGGTGTATAAGCTTATTGAGGAGTCGACTGGCTTGTTGCAGAAGGGTTACCATCATATTAATAACATACGACCGGTTATTGATGAAATTCCAGGAGAGTTTGGATAGTGCGTATTTATGTGTATGAATCTTGAATGTATCCTTGCAGAAGCACACGTTCCCCTCCCCCCCCCCCC
>JAHWFP010122436.1:0-18622 GCA_023313725.1 Lithobius niger
GCGACTTGATTTGGACGCAATTTTTTTTGTGTGTTCGGGAAAAGTGGGTTTTTTTTATTCCATGTGTTTCTGGAACCGGAAATGGTTGCCCCGGTTCCTGGAGACGTGAACAAGTACGGTTCATTGTCGTATGGATGGCAGGGAATGGAGGGCTGTAAAATTGGTTTAATCTAATGGCTGCATGTAGGCTTTGGATTGCGAATGGTTACAGACATAACTTTGGAAGGTTAGTAGGTGAGTAAGGTTTGTGATTTGGATCAGAAAATTCAAATACGCAGTGCGGCCTTAACCACTGATTTAACTGACCAAAGAATGGGTTTTGAAAATGGAAAATTAGGAATTGACTGGAGTTCGGTCAAAACCGAATTTTTTTTCAAAATTGGACCTTGTCAGGGCCATTGTCAGTTGATCGAATTTAATTGTGAAGCTACGAAAAGGCTTACAATTTAAGACGGTAACTGGGCAACCGAAAATGAGGCATCAGTCCACAACCTTGTTCACGTAACAAAACCTGGAATAAGAGCGTGAACAGGCTGCCGCATTTTGACCCGTTTGTCGCATATAAAAAGAAAGCACATTTTTTATTATATCGTACAAACGAAGATCGCATCCTCATATACGCTGCCTGCAGATTTCTTAAATCATGCACGCAGGAATATGTGCGGTGGCGATCCAGAAAGAAACCTATTTTATTTTGGTGTGGAACAAGGAGAAACCGAAAATAGGGTGATTACTGAAGGCTTTTATGCAGAGCGATCTAGGCAAAAACCGCAGATCAGCTATGCAGGGAAGCACCTGTGTGTACATGGCGGAGCTTTGGTTGACCGGAAGGAATCAATCCAAAACGGGCTATGAAACACACGGACGGACACTAATTTAAAAGGGGCAGTTATGAAAGGTATTTTCATGAGACTGACGTGAATTATTTTAGTTTCAAGTGATTGTTCAGCTCAGTAGCGGACACACTGTTTAGGTTAGTTGGCCTTAAAGGGTCAGCTAGACGACTACTGTGTGAGATAGGGCATGTAAGGCGTGTAGCACGAGCCTGACGGAATGATTTATTCCGTAAAAGACGCGATATGGGAGTAAGACACTCTCGGCGTCTGGTCGCTAGACTTGGTGACGTGAAAGCTACGACGGTATATAGTTCTTTTTAAATGTGGGAGAACCCCAGTGGGGAACTCTACCCGCATGCGGGATGGCAGTGCGAGGTCAAGCTCTATACGTACCATGTTTGGTTGAAGTTGTAGGCTCGCTGTAGTGGTGTTGTCCAGATGCACTTCACCAGCATGTGAGTGCTGCGGTCTAAGGGCACAATCTATGAAAATGGATTGGAGAATTAGGTTGAATGAACGGATTGGGGTAGAGTGTTCGATGCGTGATAGGGAAGGTGGTGTGGCAACCAACCACCCTTGAAACCAGAGGCACTCCGGACGACCACAATTCCGGAATTTCTGCTGAAGGTTGGAACATTACTTTTCCCAGCAGGTGAGCAGAAGAGGGTGAAACAGACCCTTAACTGTACACCACAGAAGGCAGTGGAGGGAGCGCCAAATTTTTCTCTCTTTCTCTGACTAACTGGTTGCTGGACGTGATTTGCACGAATTTGACGGTGGCTCCCATTTGCTCGTCCGCTCGAGTGGGCACAACCGATGGATGGGACCACCAAGGAGTCGTCATCAAGAAACGTGGAAAGCATGTATGAGGTGGCTGTGTGGAAGTCAACGAAGATAGACTTTGTGCTGTTCGTGGACTTTTGGTGGAAGTGTGCGTACTTCGTGGATGGATGCAGAATGGACTGCAAGTGTTGTGGAGGTGCCGCGATGCCGACCATGACGTGATGGCCGGAAGTGGCATGGACAATGGGTGCACCGAAAGGCAGCCACAATTTGGCGGCCTGCGTGAGACCCAGAGTCGGGACGCTCGTATTGGAGTGAGTGGTGAAGTTGTGGACGCTCGTATTGGAGTGAGGTGGAAGTGTATTCTTCGGTGGAGTGGACTGCAAAGGGGACTGCGTCGTAAATGCAGTCCGAAAATGGAGGTCAACGATTGACCATCCTAGGAAGCATGGGCAGAAGGTGCCAGCACGTTCCCAGGCGGGACCCTGTAGTGGAACGCTCGGACAAAATTCCGTCGAATTGGCGTTGTGGAGATGTGTGAAACAAGTGCGTTTATTCATGCGAAGCAACATTGTAAATAGATTGTGGGAAAGAGGTTATCCAGGATGGTGGAAGAGCTCTCTGGGGAAGGACTTTCATCGAGAAGCTATGTGTTGGAGAGCGTCCGGCTGGTTAATTAAAGACATCCTCTGCGAAGCGTCTCAACTAGCTGGAAGGCGTCACCAGGTGGCGAACGGTGAAGGAAATCTTCGGGGGTGTTTGGAAACAGGATGGGGACCAATTTCTTTGGTATGATTGTTACGGAGGACAGTGTTAAGTTTGTGCGGCGTATGGTGACAAAGGACTGTTGTTACGGCGTTTGGTTACGAAGGACAGTGTTAAGTTTGGTGCGGCGGTTGTTATTGTTGATTGTTAAGTTTGGGTTGTTTACAAGCTTGTTGGAAGTGTGAACTTAGCTCATTGAGACTGGGCGTAGTTTCCAGGAGGATATGAAACATGTTGTGATAAAAAAAAAATTTTTTTTTAGCTTAGAATAGCTGAACTGAGACATGGCTAAATTGGACCATGAGGGGTTAAATTTTAGGGACTTTTTGTAAAGTGTGTTTGTTTGTTTTAAATAAATGTACATTGAACTAACTTTATAAACCTTATTGCAGGCTTAGAGGGTACTGAGTAATACATAAGGTAGGTCTCCCTTTGCCCTAAGCAAAAACTTAGGGGGGGGGGGGGATGACTGTAACACGCTATTTACGAATAGCAGGGTGCACCTTGTGTGAACGCACATGGTGCACCTTGCAGTTACATAAGCTGCTTGGCGTCCTGTCAACTTCCGTCTACACCGGAACTTGGCCGAACGCCAACAGCCGGGAACGAGGCTACTCTATTGTTCAATCCAGTTAGAGCCGGCTCCAACCTGTTAGCGGTTACGCAACGTAATGCCTCAGGCGACTTCTATTGTTCTGGCCCACGCATAAATACAAGGGCCTGGACCATGGGAAGGCACTTGGTGTGGGGCAGACAACTCGAAAGGTTGTCTCCCTGGACTCAGCTCAGGATAAGACCAAGCTCCTAAATTTGTGTTTTATCCCTAATATGTGTTTTCAGTGCATAGTCCCCTAGCTATGCAGTAAGGAGTAAATTGGGTTTGAGATTATTCTTAGATTCAATCGTCTACTCCCTGAGTACGTCACATATTTTTCACAGCTTGAGCTACTCTTCTTTGAAATTAGTACCGAAACGAGAACTATAGGGGCCACCGATTTAAGTTTGTGGTCCCCAGGTTTAACTGTAGGAAATCCTTCTTCGCTGTAAGAGTCGCCCCAATGTGGAATTCTTTGAGTGAGAGCATTGTCTCGGCCTCATCACTTAATATTTTAAAGAAATTGTTGAACGGGCTTTGCTTAAAGGCACACGTTCTCCGTCCCGATAATTGTCCCTGAAGTTTTCGATCCTTCTCTTTTCCCACCCAATATTTTTGACCCTTTAAGTGCTACGTTAATTTTATATCTTTACAAAAGGGGTAAGCTGGACGGGACTCGAACTAGCAACTTTAAAAGGTTAACCTGTGTTTGGAAAAATTCTTTCTTAACCCTTTAGGTGCTACGCTAATTTTCTATCTCCACAAAAGTAGGGGTAACCTAGACGGGACTCGAACTAGCAACATGAAGGAGCTTGTTTGTTAAGGGAACCTAGTATTGTTGTCATTTCTCCATTGTTGCTGATCTCGCGCATAGTTTGTACTCTGTTTTTAATACTTAGCGTGTGCTTGTGTTTGGCTCGAGTTTGCACTTACAAAGTTAGAAGCCTTCCTAAATTGGCTTTCCTATCGAAGTTTCGCAATTATTGAAACTGGTTTTATCCATTTGACGATGTATCGGTTGATTTGATTCTTTTTACCTTGTTTTTAATTAAATAATTTTTACGGTAAGTTATTAGCGGTTGCCCAGGAGCCCTTTCTTGCAGTTTTGCTCGCTTCAGAGCAATAAAATGCTATTATTATTATATTGTATATAGTTTTTAATGTTATAATGTATATAATGTTTTTATTGTTATTTTTAAAATGATATATTTTGAAACTGACATGTTTTAACACTGCTGCTTTTTGCATTTATTAATGAACTTTAACTTGTAAATTGTGCACATACAAATACTATTGTATTTCGTGCAGAGTGTGACAATAAACTATTATTATTATTATTATTATTATTATTATTATTATTATTATTATTATTATTATTATTATTATAAAAGAAGCCGCAGAAGGGGCCGAAACGACACGGAAGGGGAGGGCATTCCTAACATTCACGACCCTAAGAGAAAAGAAAATGTTTCCGAACCTCGAGGTGGAATCTCTGGACGACCGATTTCCAGGGGTGTCCTCTGGTTTGTTCATATGTCGCTAATTCGAAGAGAGGCACATCAAGTGGCAATTTCCGCCTTAAACCTGCGCAATTCGAGTGACTTCAGTCCAAGCTGGCGCAACCTCTCACCCTGCGATAAACCCCTAAGAGTAGGAAGCCACGTATGAAATAACTCTGTACCGATTCCACCCATCAATATCACCAAGCTGAAAGGGTGACCACACCGCGCTGGCATACTTCAAGATGGGACGGACGAACACCCTTGAAAGCCCAAACTCTGACCGGGATATTGGCTAAATTAAAACAGCGCTTCACAAGAGCCAGACGCTGAAAGGCCAGACCTACAATCTTGTTGCAGTGGATGGCAGGTTTCAGATCTGGGATCATCCACACACAAAGATCCTTGATTTGATTTACATAATTCAATGGCTGGTCATAGAGAAAATAACAATCCAAGCAACTGTCATTGCTATAGCTTACTGCAAAAAAACAAAAACAAAAAAAAAATACAAGATTAAAACAATGACAATATGTTAAAACAAAAATAATAACATTACAAACGCCAGCATTCTTCACAAGGCTTGTTCGTTTTTATTCGTGTACCTTCACAACTGTGAGTATGGGGAAACGAGCTCTAATGTTTTTTTTTCTGAACGGCGAAGCTGTTTTTTGTTCAGTTAATTTATGTTTTAGCTTACTGCCATTGTTTTTGTCTTGCATTTCTTTTAGGTTACTATCATTGTTTTAGCTTACTGTAAAAGAAAATACAAGATACAAACAACGGCAGTAGGCTAAAACACACAAAAATCACAATACAAACACTAGGAAGAAAGCTAGTACTACTTTCTCATTATTTGTGTTTGTGCTTACTGTCACTGTTTTTATCTTGTATTTCCGAACATTTGAATGGGAAAAAAATGTGCAGAGAGAACATTGAATGTGCTTTGCTTCTTTTTCCTCTACAATTTCTTTTTGGCAGTGAGGGTCGATGATGGAAAGATAGGATGTTTTTTTTCATAAAATTAGTTGCCTTCTTCATTTTTCTAAGGTCGCCTTGTCTTTATCAGTCCGAAAACAATTCAGTTTGTTTAATGGAATTGTAAAAAGTGGATTACTCAGAGTAGCTTCACAAAATTCGTCGGAAAAATTTCCTTTTGGGGAAACAGCTTTTAAAAAAAATGCATGTTGACACACGCTGTTATGAAACCACTCTAAATTTTAAATTCTCCATTCAAATTCGCTTTTACAGCAGAACCCTTTGGCGAATGGAGATTAAAAATTGAATTATAATTCCATTAACCATTTTATTATTGGGCCTGTCATACGAGGAGACACGCAGCACAGCTTGGGGGCGAAAACAGGACTTTCATTGCTGGAAAAAGGGTTAAACACTCATTTTAATTTTGGTGCATATGACAGCGTTAAAAATTTTAAATTCCATCATACGTTATTCACATTCGCGTGGTGAAGGGGGCGGGGGAGCTAACAATACAAACAGTAGACCTTGGCATAACGACCCTCACAGTAACGAACTTCTCAGTGTATACGGAACAATTTTTTGACTGCAGCCGAAAGAACCCTGTATGAGGAAGGAACCTCTGTACACTTTTCCGTGTTGTAAAGGTCTAGAGACAAACTAAAAACCATCTCGATAACAAACCAAATTGCGAAACTTATCTCGACAAAGATTTATGTTCGAATTCATTAGATACAAGTGTCATCAGATGCAAGCGTCTGAATTCATCAGATCAAGTGTCATCAGATACTGACGTCTGAATTTATCAGACAATGAAAAAGGCAAATTCAAATGAAGCCCAAAAGCAAAGGTTTTTTTTCACTTAGAGTTAAAAGGACATGCCGTCTCACTACTTTCGTATATCCCACGCGTAAATAGCTTTCGCAATGTATAACATTAAATTTGAGTGACCTGGGAAAACTTAGGGATTAACAGACACCTCTTTTAGTCGATATATGTTTTATCGATATCGGTAATGTTGGCCCGTCGATACCAATATCGTATGAAAACATTTGCAACATTTCGTCGTATTTCCATAATTTTTCCTAATGCTGCAAACAGAACACCTGTAAATTTCGTAAAATTGGTTAAACTACCAAAAAAGTTAACACTGAATGATATGGTGTTACTATAATTAAAGTGTAGTATTTAGTTTCATGTTTATCTGCAGTATTTTTACACTACGTAAGGAATTTTATACTGCTTTATTCACTGTTCGTTGTAAAGAGGTCTCCTTATTATACAGTAATAACAATTTTGTGACACAGTTTGTTCGTTTTAAGGGAGGCTTACTGAAAAAGTATTACAGAAATTTGAATAAACTTTCAGTTACGTATACTGTCTACTCTTCCAGGTATGGGTTTTCCAAAAACCAATTCGACCCACAACACTGTGTGGCAAAAAGAAGTATATGTAAAGATGCAGCGGTATTTTATCTATGTATTTCTTTATTTTTGGTTCGGTGCACTGATGAATGTAATTGCACGCCTTTACCCTAACGATGTCATAGGACATAGACAAAGAACATAGGACATCCCGGTAGCGTTGTTACTATGGAGATTGTCGCGCTCCGGCTGGAGCCATCGCGCCAGAAGACCAGACGAACAATTTTGATCGATAGCTTTGTTAATGTGGAATACACAATGACTCCCTGCTAATTTCTAACTGCCAGAATGCGAGGTAATATCCCTACATAAGTATGTCACTTGGTAGTGTATGGTTACTTATTAAGAGTGATTTGCCTGTTTCTCGTAAGGGGTTGCTGCGATACGTAAATGCTTTTAATTTTAAACATTGCTTCGGCACTTCTCGGCATTTCTGAAATGTACTTCTTCCCGCACGAATAACAACAACTCCTAGAAGTGATCAGACGGCGGTCGAAAACATCGCATCGAATTCAATTAACATGGCGCCCATTTTAGGTTTGTCGAACCGTAAACAAACCATCTCGAAATCAGAAAGCCAATTTCTACATCAGTAGGAATTGCTTGTGTCTGGTCATAAGACGACGCCGTCATGCCACGTACTGCATCACACTTCGTACCTGAGCCACGAGAAGATCACATCCCTTTGCTTCGTTTGCATGGCTACACGTTATGTAAACAGTTCGAAAGACAAATGCTCTATAGACCAGTGACACAACGTAGCATTATTGTATATAACTCTATGCTGGAGCCAGTTACTAGGATAGCTGCAAGGGTCACTGGAGGGGGAAAAGAAGAGCGTCTTACTAAAGACAATGCTGTTAAGAGTGGATTTCTTAGGCCTATAATGCGCGATTTTTGTCGATTTGTTGGCATTTGCAGACATTTGTAAGCAAGTGGAATCTATTTTCTGATTACAACCTCGCAGCGTAAGGGATTGGAAAAAACAACGTTTTTTAAGCCTATGATATCTGCTCTCAAAGCACTGACTAGAAGTGCTGTTGTTTAACCCTCCATTTTAATCTAGTGCCCCTTGGAGCTATGTCTCTTGTAACCAATATGACGTCACTTGACACTGCTCTATAGCGGATGGGATTATCAACCGAAATCAGTAAAAGCTAGTGAGCGAGAAAATTTACGTTGCGTAACTGTTGGCTTAATTGTGCTTAGTAATATCTTTATCACTTGTTCATCCGCTAGCGATTCTTGTTCTGAACTCCTACGTAGAGGTTCCACTCATTTCAACACGCTACAATCATTATTAGCATTGTCACTGCGTCTTCAGCACTCGTAATGTTTTCACGTTTATTAAACACTCCGTCACACACCTAACCTAAGCCGTTGTCAGCACTACTATGTAATTAAAACACTCATGCGTTTCAAATTGTTCTTAGTGCTCTATGAGCAGTCAGTATCAATGTTGCTGTGCGGAAAGATGTTTTACCGTGCGCTAGTAAACATCTTTCTTTGTCGAAGAGCTTAAATCACGGTCTCAACAAGATTTAAATTAGGGAACTTAATTTGATTATAACATTCAACTGCATTATGATGGCGTTACTAAGACATGTTACGTAAATGGGTAGTAACACTAATGGGATTTGTTTGCATTTTTAATTATTTTAAGATTTGAAGTAAGTTGCATAACACGTGTTTATATGCTTTTCACAGCAGAAAATCTAACCAACTACCGTAAATATTTTACACTCCTCACCGACTCATCCCCCGTTACCCGGATGTCTACCTGTGAAGTAACCTGAAGCCGTTCAATAAATTCGATATTATTATGTCCACAAGGAGAAAATAACCTAACGGTAACTGCCTTATGTTATGTTTATTGACTTTATTGGACAAATCCCGTCGCTACGTTACAGACGAGAATAATTCCGTCCATGCGACCAGGAGAGACATAAAGGAGGTGCTGCAGGGCTAGACGGAGTGTCCATGATGATGTTACCGCGTGTTCTACTCTCTCTAGGTACTGACCCTAAGTGGCAAAAGTGAAACGACTGCAGGTCGTAACTGTTTTCTGGGACATGACATTCCTCCCATTGCCATTTTTCTCGATCATCCACATCAAGTACGGCCCCAAAGGTCTATTTACTTACCTTTAGTCATTCCCTTGCTAAAAATCCGTTTTAAAATGTGGCGTCTACGAGATTTCCTGTTGAATAATGGGGAACTATTAACCTACACGTATACGATCCTTTGCGCGCCTACAATAACCTTGAAGTTTTATTAGTGTGTACACATGTACTAATTTTAATCGTTTGCTAATAATTACTATGAGATCAAAATCTAAAAGACTAATGCGGTAAAAATTAAAATTAATTATACCAATAGATCGTCGAAGAACAATTATAAGATACTAGCCTAAAAAATATAAATAGTGATGTTAAATACGAAAATCATTCCGGGTTGTGACGACACAGTCTTTACATTGATGCTGTTTCGTAAACTAATCCCACAGCCAACTGAGATAGTAGCCGCGTTCCTTGCTGCAAGGAACGCAGCTACTATTTCAGTGACCTTGGCGATGGTAAAATGCGCGGAGGCGATCTGCTCATGGCTGTTATAAGGCAGGTGGAATGTCATGAGGCAGGCGGAATGTGCCTTTAATATGTAGGTGTGAAAAATATGACTGGACTGAGCTCGTGTCTAGTCCGGCGCTTCACGAAGAGACTCCCTTGGCCTCCGTGATGTTCCGTATATGGATCGCCTGAGCCAACTTGGGCTTGAACTCCTCGAGCTGCGTACGTTAAAGTTCGACCTTATCCTCGTCTACCGGATTCTACGCCAGCATACTGACGTGCATTTGGCATTTTTCGATCTTGCACCGAGTATTGACCGAACTCGTGGACATCAATGAAAATTGACTGTTCCCAGTACACATCGCTACTGTCGAAAGAACTTTTTCCCGGTGCGTGTGGCTACATTTTGCAATGAGACTGTGACGCGGATACGGTTGGTTCTTTCCGTCTACAGTTGGGTCGCGAACCCCTTAACGGTTTTCTTAAATGTCCAATCCCTGTCTGAATACCCTCCTTAGATTCTTAGGAATGGTGTTAGTGGCTCGCTTCCCCCCCCCCCCGCCCCCACTGTGGGCTTTGTTCTGCACATTGCGTGGCAATGCCTATTATTATTATTATTATTATTATTATTATTATTATTATTTACTCTACTCGCAACAGCGTTCCACGACCGTGAAACCGGAAAGGAGACGTTTCTTCAAGACAAGGTCGACTGGTGGAGAATCGTGTATTTCGCCTCCTGACTCAACACAGTTAACGTGCGTGCCGGAAAGTTGGCGTCCTTTTGCGTTGCTTTGGTAAAATAAGTTTCTGGCGATGTTGAATCAACTGGCATGAACCAGGAATGCGAAGCTAGCTTTTCCCAGCCGACCTTGTGACATGGGATGGAATATAAAGCACTAGTAACAGCATGGATAGGTATTTATAAGCTTCTGGTATGTCTTAATTAAGAATGATGCAGGAGCAGTTAGAATTCTAAGATCGTGATGCAAATTCGGAGGAGAAACTCTGATCACAAAAACTTCCCTTTATATCTTCTTCCTTGTCACCTTAGAATTCTTTGTGAAGCTACATCGAAACACGTTTTTAATTCAATGTAAATATCTACATTATTACACCGTAAGCGTTTATCAACAGCAATGCCGTATGACAAACAGCTGGCGAGTAGCTCTTCTGCAATCTGATAATGGAAGATACCGACGGGTGCGTGATGGGTTTGACCGGACCTTAGACATGTTGCCAGTAGTAATATTCTAAAAATGAATGAAAAATAGAAAATGTGTCCAAACCTATGCTGTGACCAGGTCAGTAGCCCAACCACCGTCACACGTAGCCCTGGCCGTGGCTAACATTCTACCGTGATCGACGTTTTAAAATGGTGGGTGTGTAGCCAAAAAGGCGATCGACATTTTTCCTGTGAACTGACTAATAATTTTAGTCTTCTGTACAGCCGTACCGGCTGAGGAGACTATTGCTACGACTTTGTCTGTCCGTCCGTCCGTCGCTTTTTTCAACTTCGCAACGGTACCAGAGATTGACGACCAATGTTTACAACGTTAGATACAGTTTCTGAAGTTAGTTAAATAACATGGCAAATTAAAACATCGTTACTTCCTTATAGCTAATAGAATTCTTCGACGTAACTAAATTAAATAATAAGATTTGATCGTCGAATTAAAATCCTAATGTAAAACTCAATAAAAACAAATGGATTTTAACTTAGTTTAAAATAGTCTCGTCGCATTGTTGCATGAATGAATAGGCTTACCGTCGAACCAAATTCTCCATTAGGCCTGTCTGTTACTTATGAAATTAAAACTGCATTTTTAAAATTAGGCATAAAAATGAAAATTAAGCTTAAAATCATGTTTCCATGAAACGTCAAGTTGCTACGAGTCGCTGTTGGCTTCATCAACAGCGTCTCTCTCGTTACTTCCCTACTACCACTGATCTATATATGCTACGTTGCGCGTTACGTTGTAACACTGTAACTGTGCCTGAGGCGCACTGTGTTGCAAAAATAAATAGGCTTACTATACAATCCATATCGCCGCTACTTACTGCTATGACTCATCATTGCTGCTACTTACGAAATTAAAACTGCTGGTTAAAATTAGGCCTAAAAGCTGACAATTACGCCTAAAATGTAAAATAGACCTAAAAGCTAACACATTTTTAACCGACAATTGTGATGGCTACTGCTTTTAGATTAGTATAATAGAGATAGCTGTTGTAGTGCTTGATAGAGGTGTGCGCCTCAACATTGGAAGTGGAGGAATTGTACAAAAGACCGGTGCGACTATAGCCAGTCGCTGTAGCCGCTTGTTTAGTTTATTTTCTACCAGAAAGTAAAGTGAACTTTTTTTTGTTTAAGAATATATTTCCTTACCCCCACCCCCATTTCCGTTATTTACTTATTTTTTGTAAGTAAGCGTCCCATCTTTTTAGGTTTTCTCGGTCCTGGCTGTGCCGTGATTATGATTACAATCTGTGTGTTTGCCTGGCTGTGACTTAAGAATAAATAAAAGAAAGCTCTTCAATTTAAAACCATACGAGGAGTAAGTACATAAAGAGATAATTACTTATTAAAAAATGATGAGTCATATTACGAGCGATAGATTGGTTTGGTTGTTTCCAATATGGTTTCAATCGCTACAACGACTTCTGGTTTATAATGGATTTAACTACTTCCGGCAACATTAAACTGGTGTGTCTGCTCGTTCTTTTAATTTGTGTCGGATGTACTAAAAATAAAAATTATAACTTAGCTTCAACTTGAATATAGGATTTGCCACCCTTAAAACAATGTGACGCCACAGCATGAAACCAAAGAAAGCCAACTGACATCGTCTTTGTTTCTGTCCTCCCAAAATAGTCTTTAGTTAATCCTGAAGTTTTCTTTTTTTTTTGCGGTGTATGACTAAGGCCGCCCACGCACTGAGCGACTTGGCCGCGCGGCCAGGTCGCTGCAGCCAATGAGCATGCTTACCGTTTATGTAAAACCACGCACTAATAATTTTCATTGGCTGCAGCAATCTGGCCGCGCGGCCAAGTCGCTCAGTGCGCGGGTGGCCTAACTCATGCAACTATTTCTAAAGCGTTCTAAATACTGGCTTGCTTTCGACACTCGCAAATCCTTCAAGACAAAGGTTGCAAAATGAATCCCTGTTGTTGGTCATGCACTGATGGAGATGAGCTCTAACCAGACAGAAGAAAATTTGAAGCGAAGCGATGCGTTACAGCATGCCGTCAACGTCCAAATTGCTCCTTTAGCAAGTAATTGTTGTCATGTTCACTGAAACGTCTTTGGTGTACCATCCCATTTCGCATCTGCGAGCAACCGATGTGGTGAGAACTTTGGGGTAAATGATGGTTTCGTGTGCATCCAACGTGACGGAACCCAAATGCCTAATATTCAACGCTTGGTGAACACTTTCGACCAAAGTATTCACGATACACAACCAAGCTAAGAAGATTGTAATGAATGCTTACTCCAATTTACGAAGACAGGATCTAGCCAGGACTATCGTAGCCATAGCAACCCAAGTGATGAAGGCATACATACATATGCGTCGTGTAGGGCTTTGCTGTAGGGTGACAAGTCCTATAGCATCTGATACATCCTGCATCCGTAAAAAATCACATTTGCTGACTGAGCCATCATGATATGGTATTTAATTTTTGTTTGTTTGTGTGTTCGGTTTATTTTTTGGCTTTAAAGGTTGGCCAAGTTGAGTATGCAATCCGCCCTGTACTGGAACAGGGTCGCAAAATAGACCTATACTAACAAATGAAAAAAAAAAATCATTAAATGGAGGCTAAATGAAGCGGTTAAGTCATCATAAAGTTACAGTATGTTAAAAAAAAAACACTCCCCGACTGGCACTCGAGCCCAGGACTAACTGCTTAGTAGTCGGACACTTTACCAACTGTGCTACCGGGTCGAACCACTGGCTAAAGGTTCCAGCCGAACTCAGAAGCTGTTCATCCTTTCGCTTTGATAAACTGAAGGTTGAAAGGCGGTTCAATACAAGCAATATGTTTGTGGCATCCGCTCAGAAAGTTGAAACAATTTAGATAAAATTGTTGGGTGTTTGCCTCAGTGGCGCAGTTGGTAAACGCCCGGCTAGTAAGTGGAATGTCTTAATCAGTTCAGTTGTCTTTTCTTTCGTTCTCCTGGTAGTGCAACGAGTGTCTTTCGTAAACAAAACTTGTTAAGGATTCCCGTCAAGTTTTTTCGCCGTTTGAAGTCAAGACATTAAAAGCCAAGTTCTTTCACCAAGTTAATCCCACCGTGTCTTTCCCGCTGACTGTCAGCTTCGTAGATCAATTCGGTACTCCTGGCACCTGAGGGAATTTTGTACACGCTTGTAATCATACACACTAGCCTACAGCTAGGCATAGATTTCACAACTTTTCTGCAACGGACAAAGTAGGGGTTATAAAGAGCTGGCCAGAAGTCTAAAAAAAGAATGCCACGTGCCTCTTGGAACGAATAATCCCCTTTAAGCCCCAATATCTAGTGGATGCCAGCACGTTTTCATTTAGATTTCAACATTATGACGTAGGGACAGACTGGGAAGACGTGAGTCCTGAAGGAGATGCGCCCTTTACGCCACTGCCTCTAAATCGGTCATCACTAGTCAGAGCCACTCAAAACCAGAAGCCTAAGTGGCTCAACATCCAACTATACTCTCACTGTGACTGTCACTGCGGGGTATATTAGTACATTCAGACTTATGTTAAACTTAGAGGATATGACGCCATTTTATTTAGACCAACTTACTAATGCCTAACTTTGTTTTCTTTTTCCAGCACAGTTGGTGAAACTTTCATTGGGTTTTTATGTAAATTCGGCTGACAGTAAGTGATACCTGTGATCCTTGCCTGACCTGTTTTGCTTTGCAAACAACTGTTCTATTATTATTATTATTATTATTATTATTATTATTATTATTATTATTATTAATAAAGCAAATTATAATAAATAAGGCAAATTGTATACCTACACTCTTCAATAAATTAGATAATGCAATGCTATGTTACCAAAGTAAAGAAGAATTGAAAAAAAATTTGAAACTAGAGTTAGTGAAACAATATATATAATTATAAATGAAATAGAGGGGAAATACATTTCATATTTCATATGTTTCACATTTCATCTGTAAAAGTGTATATGTAAAAATTTATGTATTATTATTTAAATTAATATATACTTATTGTTGCTCACACAAGTTTGTAAAAACTTAATAAATAAATAAAGCCTATTATTATTATTATTATTATTATTATTATTATTATATAACCTAACCCAAAAAGGTGACTTAGTTCAGGAGGAGTAGAGGTGCACGCATGCACATCGTATACCTTATAATGATGTAGAAAATTTTTGACTTGTAAAACCTAATAGGTGAAGTGAAAGTTTTTAAAATATAAATCCATTATCGAGATAAGTTACAATTTCTGTTCTTTACTAAAGAAACATGGTATACTGGATGTAAAGAACAAAGAATTTAGTAATTTCCTACCTCAGTATTTCTGTTCGCAACACTAAAATCACAGTCGTAATTTTTAATTAGTTTTTTTTCGTAAACTGACGCAAGTAAACACCCAACTGTAAACAAGCATCCAAAGATTGCAGTGAAAACGAGTGTGTGGCCATCTAGACGAAAAAAGTTCACGAGTTATCAATGCTGTGACGGGTATTTATTTATATATTCTCAATGCTGTTTCATTTTTCTTCAAGTACAAATAGTTAAACCATAGATTCATTATTAACACTGCTTTCAAGTGTCGAGGTAAGTGTGAAGAGGGAAAACTTTTTTTCAGAATAACCACGTGATCTTTAGTTGCCTTGTCATGTAGAGGAGAATTCGAAAGTTAACCTGTTTGGATCAAGTAAAAGTAACTCTGGTTGCTTCCACACGTCACGAATTGGTAGCATTTTTTTTAGCCAAATTCGTCACCAGAACGATTCATCATCGTATCGACTCTCATTCCCGTGATAGCAATAAAAACTACAAGACATATTAATATTGGAACACAACGTATGAGTTTATTTACGTTCTTGCCGTTAAAATACGTTGATATTATTTGTGGAATTATAATACCGAAACACAACACAAACTCTCCCACGGGACACAGTTTCGGTTTCTATCTCGTTTCTGATTGGTAAATAGTCGATTCGTTAACCTCCGGGCCCCCCCCCCCCCGATTACCCTCACGGACCAAACTTAACCAGCATGGTTTTTTTTCTATTGCTTGGTTTACTGCCTGAAGTGTAATTTGAATGCTATATTTATTGGCAAAGTCTAAGATTAAGCCTGATCAGAGGACTATTACGCGACATTTCGCACGATCGACGCGATTAGTACATGGAATAGGGCGTTTCTTCGCAACCCGAGTTACATAGGTCAGTTTTCAAAGGCACCCATTGTGTCTAATAACCCACTATTTCATGAAAGCGACGTTTTGCACGAATATTTTCTTTTAACAACTTTTTCCATTTTCCGGTAAGCTTTTAGCTGTTAAAGGAAACTACTACGATATCAATTTCTTGATATTTAAGCCAAATAGCCTAGGCCAATATTTGTGAAGACATCACGATATTTCCGAAACCGCCCAATTTAGTCAGTGGGACTATTTTAACACAATGCTTAAAGCGTGAACGTAATTTACACGTATATTTTTTCTGGAGCGAAGCAATTGCAACTTTTCTGAAGAAAGCACTATTAACTTTCCTTGTGTTATTTCCAAAGCAGTTCAACGATAAACCACTAGTAAGCTAAGTTGTTGTAAGTTTTATTCATCTTCATACATTGGGTTCACAGGTTTAGAATTGATTTCATCGACGTTAATTGTGGAACACGAAAAGCATAGTGATAACACCAGAGGAGTAGAAGGGGTTACACTATCTTTTTCTTCTTACATTAACCAAAATCTCATAGCAGAAATGCGGTAACGGCAACGACCTCCGAAAGGGGGACCGCCCCTTACAATGAAAACGGGCAAGTGTGTCAATTCTTTGCTTAGATGTTGAAACTGGTACGTTGTTGCCTTGAAAAGAAATTGAATTTGGCACATTGTTGCCTCGACTAACAATATTTGCTCATCGCAGTGATCACAGAGGCATGTCTTAAATGACTCATGCACGAAGGACAGTTATTTTTCATACGGTACGGACTGCTCAAGCCAAATGGATTCTCTGAGAGTGGGGAGGAGGCCCTGTACGACTATTGCCCGTGTGTGGGGCATTGCGTCTTTGACCAATAAGCATAATGATTACCCACTAACTGAACTACAACAACCAAGCTCAGTCAACATTGATGAATGACGTCATGCACGAAGGACAGTCATATTTCACACGTTACGGATCACTCAAGCCAAACCGATAAACTGGGAGTTAAGGGGGGGGGGGGGTGTGTGCGTGTGTGTGTATGTGCGTGTGTGCCCATGTGTGGGAATGGTAACTTTTTTCAAACGGGATTTCCCGTTTGGCAGAATCCCGCTTCGCAAAATCAAAATATTCTTGAAAAATGTAACATTGCAGAAGTTAAGAGGCATGCCTAATTGGAGGTAATTTTGAATTAGTGGCACTTTCTCATGTTATGTGTTTAGCCACAACGAACGCGATAGCACGAGCGAGGTACGTAATTTGAAACAAATTATTCTGCAAAACGGGCGTTTGTCTATAAATGTCTGACCATTATAATGTCTAAATGTTCGTGTTGAAATGTTTTATAGGTTTCGTGTGCCTAAAATTTCGTGAACGGTGTTCGGCGAAACGGGATTGGCCGAAACGGGATTGGCCCCAAAGGCAAAAGCTGTTAATCTCCTTTCGATTTGGCGAAACGACACATAACCGAAGGGAGAGACATGATGGCATAAAAGGGGGTGGGAAGATGGGAGAGGATTGGAGGATAGTGAGAGTGTTACAGAAAAAAAAATGCCAGTGGACTGTACGTTCAGGCAACACTCAGCGAAAACAGGGAGTGCACAAGCCACAGCGATAAACTGGGAGTGTGGAGAAGGGCCTGAACAGCAAATGCCCGTGTTTGGGGCAGTGCGTCTTTTGGCCAAGCTCTTTAGAAGAAAAAAAAAACAGTTTGGAAGGGAGGTGAGGAGTGGGGGCAATACGTCTGTTATAAACGGGACAGAAAGCCAATTGGGCTTATTCACGCTTTGAGTGTGTTCCTTTCTGTTCACTTGGTGTGTGATGTGCAGACAAGCATCCCACCAGTGCAGATTGAAAAGTGTATGATTATATGTATATGTATACGTGTTAAATGCTTCCTATGGACGTTTGCTTTTAAAGGCCATGTCAGTATGGCTGAGTGGTAGGACTCCGGCCTTTGGTTCCAAGGGTCGTGGATTCGATTCCCCACTCTGGCAGTCTGACATTTAAGTCCAAAAGGCAACGTAAATAGGTTTGCATCCGTATTTATTTAACAATACGTATGTTGCCATTAAGCATATGATTACGCATTAACTGAACCATACAAGGTAATTTTTTGGGGTAAGATAAGAGGAAAAGGGCAAGGAGAGCGCACGTACAGGATGGGAAGAAAAGGGGAGTACTCCAACAAGCGAAATTGCCTGTCGTGTTCAACGTTCCAGCAACACCGTCCAAAAACTGGGAAACAAACCACGGCCGAAACAAATCCCGGGCGAAGCCGGGTACGATGCTAGTACATTATAAACCAAAGTCTCATAGCAGAAACGAAGACAACGACGACGACCCCGAAAAGGGAACCCCATACAATGAAAATGGGCGAGTGTGTCAATTCTTTGGCTCTTAGTTGAAACTGGTACGTTGTTGCCTTGAAAAAAAGTTGAAATCGGCAAATTGTTGCCTCGACTAACAATTTGCTCTGCGTGGTCATCGCAGAGGCATGTATTAAACGATGTCATGTACAAAGGAGTTATTTTTCACACGGTACGGATTGCTCAAGCCAAAGCGATAAACTGGGAGTGAGGAGGAGAGCCTTAACGGCAAATGCCCGTGTGTGAGGCAGTGCGTCTGTTAGCTCTGCTTTTGGCATTCTAATGCAACAAAATAAAGAGATTGGGAGAGGCTGGGAGGCATTGTGTCTGTTACCATTAAGCATATGATTACCCATTAACCGAACATAAAAGGTACTTTTTGATTGTTGTTTGGGATGGGGCCAAATCAATT
>JAHWFP010122437.1:0-20356 GCA_023313725.1 Lithobius niger
AACACTTCATCAACGGCCTGCGGGAATTCGGAATGTCACCCCCAGCACCGCCATTCGGAGACTTGTCAATACCAAAATCGCTGAGGGCGACGTCAGCGGAGCAGCGCGTGTCATAAGCTCTGACGACTCCTTTGCGCCGCACAACGATGATACTTTCTCATCTCTCCAAGCCAAACACCCTTCTGGCGACACCCACCAGGATTTCCCGCCAGCTCCTCTTGCAGCTGCTCCTTCTTTTCGTGCTTCCGAACCCCTGGTCTTTGAATATCTGAGCTCTTTCCACACTGGCTCGTCTAGTGGACTGGACTCCTTGTGACCCCAACATCTTAAGGACCTTGTCGGCAACGGCGTTGGTGTTGTCCGTGAGCGTCTGCTGTCTTCTATTACGAAACTGTGCAACCTTATGCAGTCTGGCCAGGTCCCAGACTCTGTTTGCCCCGTTCTGTATTGTGCCTCGCTTATCGCCCTTGTGAAGAAAGGGAGTGGTGTCAGACCCATTGCTGTTGGCAACACTTGGCGTTGACTGGTTGCCAAGCTTGGTTGCAATAACATTGTGTCGGGTCTTGGTGCCTCTCTCCGTCCTGTTCAAGTTGGCTTTGGCACCAAAGGAGGTGCAGAAGCCGCCATCCATGCTGCCAGGCGTTATTTCTCTCAGCCCCACAGCGAAGCCAAGGTCATCCTCAAGGTCGATTTCCTGAATGCTTTTAACTCGGTCCGCCGTGATCGCCTGTTGCATGCAGTGCGTGACCGCATTCCTGGCCTCTACCCATTCTTGCGTCAGTGCTATGGCTCATCTTCTATTCTGGCATACGGGGATAAGTTCATCCATTCCCAGCGTGGTGTGCAGCAGGGGGATCCATTGGGCCCTGCTCTCTTCTGCCTCGTGGTGCAGCCGGTGGCTGCTTCTATGAACGCCGAACTCAACGAGTGGTACCTGGACGATGTTACCTTGGGCGACAAACCTGATGTAGTCCTCCAGGACTGGGAGGTACTCACCGATAGTGCCAGAGATATTGATCTGGAAGTGAACTCCAGCAAGTGCGAGCAGCTGTTTCTTAATGCATCTGCAGAAGAGGAAGCTACCATCTCCAACAGGTTTAAACAGGCCGCCCCTGGTATCCGTGTTGTACCCCCTGCCGAGTCAACGCTTTTGGGAGCCCCTCTCTGTAATGATGCCATCAGAGCCTGTTTGGACTCCAAGACCGAGGCCCTCACTGTTATGGCTGGTAGACTGCAGCATCTGTCGGCTCACTGAGCTTTTTTCCTGCTGAATTACTCTCTGGCCATCCCCAAACTCTCTTACGTCTCACGGTGTGCCCCTACTTGGAGATGCCCAATTGGTTTGCAGAGGTTTGATGAGGCCCTCCATTCCGTCCTGGAGGTCGTCACCAACATCCAGCTTTCACCAATGGCTAAGGACCAGTGCTCTTTGCCCGTGGCTTGTAGTGGTTTGGGCATTTGTTGTGCATCGGATCTGTTCCTGCCAGCTTTTCTCTCCTCTTCGTTCTCCGTGTCGCAGCTTGTTGACGACATCCTGGCCAACTTCTGCAGGAACGGGCACGACCCCGTCTTCTCCGAGGGAATCTCTGCTTGGTCCGAGCTGACCGAAGCTACCCTTCCAACGGGAAATGCTAAGGCCATTCAACATGAATGGGATCGTCCTGGCACCGAGGTTTTGTGTAGGTCACTCCATCAGCATCTGCCAGTCTCAACCAAAAGGCCCGTCTCATTGGGGTGTCTTCCAAGGAATCCGGTGCTTGGCTCCAGGCCCTTCCATCCCCCCACCTTGGCACACTTCTCGACGACGGTGCCTTTAGGATTGCTGTGGCTCTTCGCTTGGATTGCCGCGTCTGTGAACCTCACATGTGTCCGTGCGGAGCCGTCGTCGACTTTTCTGGCACCCATGGATTGAGTTGCAAGAGAAGTGCTGGTCGCTTGTCTCGCCACACAGCCGTCAACGACCTCATCAAGCGTGCACTTGTGTCTGCTGGGATCCCAGCCCAGCTGGAACCTGTTGGCCTCGAACGGGACAAAAGTAAGCGTCCGGATGGTATTTCTTTCATCCCATGGGCTGGCGGCCACCAGTTGGTTTGGGACTTCACCTGTACCGACACCCTGGCACCGTCTTATCTCAACCAGACTTCCGTGGAGCCTTTGAGCACCGCCTCCGCCGCCAAAGCCAAGAAGAAAGCCAAGTACGATTACTTGGACAACCGGTACTTCTTTTGCCCTGTGGCCGTTGAGACTCTGGGCTCCTTTGGTCGGGATGGCCTGGGCCTGATCCATGACATCGGTCGCAGGATTTCCAGGGCCACTGGAGAGAAGAGGTCTACTGCTTTCCTTCTCCAACGTATCGGGGTGACTGTTCAAAGGGGGAAAGCCGCTTCAATCGTGAACACCATTCCTACTAGTGCCTCCCTCGACGAATACATTAGTGTGCTCTAAGTGTTTTCGTCGACCGTGCGCGCCTTTGTGGGGAATTTTGCCTTTACTTTTCAAGTGCAAAGTGCGTGCTGCTGCTTTTTCTTTTTTGGGAATGGGATTTTGCGAATTTGTTTTATGCCTACCTTCGTGTTTGATTGTTCCTGAATTACCTTTTCATTTTTTCATTTTCTTGTACATTTTTCGGAGTCCGTTGTGTAATTATTGCTGTATATGTTGCCGACGATACAATTGTGTCGGCGGTGGTGGACCCGAGATCCCTGGTCTGCTTGCCAGGGACCGATGTCCAAGTGTTTTGCGATGCCGCCTTTGTGCAGCCTGGGAGTTGGGGGAGGGGTGCATTCCAGAGCTGCGTTTGAAATTCAGATATACTGTGCGAGCTCTGCCATCAGCATTTGTGGGAGAGCCTATTGTGATCTCTGTGGCTACTGACATAGAGGCTGAGCTACGTCTCTCCGGCGTTTGTGTAAGGTCGGACTCTCAAAATCCATGACATTGAGTCTACGATTTCTCGGGAGGTGCTTCAGGACGATGCAGTGTTCACACCCGATTGCGCGTGAGGTAGGGTGGAAGATTTATACGTTGGGTCTTCAAGGGGTGTGCGTGTGTATTGGCTGGGTGAAGGGGCACTTTGAGGTGTTCGGCAATGAGCTGGCAGACATTCTGGCTCGTCAGGGTGCTGTGGGCGGCTGCAGTGAGGTATGCGCTGCTCTGGGCCCACGTGATCTGCACCCAGCAGTGGATAGGGTCTTTCAGGGAGAATGGGAGGCTGTTTGGGCAGCATGCACTACGGGGAGGCATCTCTTCCCACTGCACCCCTCTACTGCCACCCCAAGGCTGCTGGAACGTCTCTCCCGCAGGGATGGAGGCCTACTGTCACGATTGCACACGGGACATGTTCAGCTGCGGGCGCATCTTACTCGTTGGGGTGGGCTCGATCGCCGAGTGCGTCCGTGGGGGTGGACCTGAGACGGTCAGGCACTTCCTCTTGGAGTAACCGTGCTGGACGAAGCAGCGGAGGTTTGTGTTGAGGGGGGGGGGACTCCCTGTTGGAGGTCCTGGGAATTCCTCCGCATGCCACCCCTGGTAGGGGTGGGGGATTAGGAGGAATAAGGCGGGTCTTGGGGTTGTGCCGAGCGACACGTAGGTTGATTCATAAATGGAAACTTCGTTTTTACTTCGTTTTACTTTCTTGGCCTTTTCGTCTTTCTTGTCTTTGTTTGGTGCTCCCCTGCAATTCCACAGGAGAGTAGGGCCACGGTCGTACCAGGGTTACAAGCCGATTGTGCAGTATTCACAGGTTGTTCAGGTTGTTAGTTGTAAGTAGCTTTAAGTAGTTTAAGTAGCTATACATTGAGCGAATGGCTTGGAGGCCGCTTTTACAGGCTCATTAAATATAAAATCAAATTGGGGGTCTGCAATCTATACACACACTAATGTGTCGCCGCCAAGTAACAGTAGATTGCAGACATCTGATTGTTAAAATATTGATTGTTGATGATACAGAGGCAGCCTCACAGGGCCATAGGGCCTTAGGGGAGATGACCAGGTGCGGTTAACGCTCGTAAAACCCTTTTTTGACGACCTCACTAGCAGACATTTGTACTGTAAGCAACTAAAAGCGTATATTGAGGATAAATCCCAATGCGGCCGAAAACTTTTAAATTGTGGGAAATGCAAGGGGAAGGTACAAGGACAAAGAAAAAAGTTAAAGGATGAGGGCCCACCATTCATAGAGAGAAAGATGCATCAATAACGTTGTTTTCATGATACTGTCTTGCTGGTTAGTAACGTTTTCCCTTTGTTAAATCCCATACAGTTATGGCTAGCAAACAATGGGGAAGGCATACAGAGCTGAACGTTTACACACGAATGCATGGTGACCTGAACATGATCCTTCTGTTCGTTTGGAACTTGTAAAAGTCTGGACAAATTCGCAACCAAGGAATTAAACAATTTCCTTTCTTTTCTATGCTGCAACCGAAGAATTTAACAACAGTGGCTCGAATAATCAACCCTGGTCCTTAGATTTATTATAAAAGCCTGGACGAACTAAAAACTGAACTGTAATGAAGGACAAAATAATCACTCATTTGCGTTGCCGTGGATTGCGTAAGAGTCAAGGGATGCGGTGCGATTTTTTAGTAATTGTGAACCTCAGGGATTTCTGCCTGACAAAATGTGAACGTAGAAAGCAAAGAACAAATTTTCAATTTGGCTGATGTAACAGCTAATTATTTAGAGACTTAAAATTACTCAATAAAAAGGTAGAGATGAAGATAAGTCTCTGCGGCCTTTTACACGTTTACAGTCCTAAGTTCATACCCGCCAAAATTTTCCATTGCGGTATATTTGTTTTAACTTCTGTGTACTTTGGTTGCTTTTAATTGGGACTGGTGTTAGTGGGTCACACCCCTTCCAGTGCCCTATCACTATTGTGGTAAAATAACATTATTATTATTATTATTATTATTAGGCTACATGTGTCTATTAACTGTATGCAACTAAAAGCCTATCATGTCGACGATAAATCCCAATACAGCAGAAATCAAGTATCCTTTTGTATCAAATAAACTTCACTACACCTTTCAAAACGGCATGACCTATAGTATCTGACGTTTAATCCATGCCACCGGAATGCCCTCATCGAGGCAGTCATTGAGTTGGATATACAGGGTGTTTCAGAATAAAACCGACAAACTTCCAGGGCATACTAAGAAGGAAAAGACAAGTCAAAAAGTCCTCTACAACACCTATCCAAAAACGCTTGGTTACCGAGATATTACTCGAAGGCTATATTTTAAAAAGTCGGGAACAATGAACATACTTGGGCTACCCAGTTTCAGGAAAATAAAACAAGGTTTTCTTAGGAATGATAAAAAAGGAATTTCTGCTTCATTTGTTTTGCTTTCTTAGTTTAAAAACAGTATTACTTCGAAGAACTTATTTTGCATTCCGGAAACGTTAAGAGCTGCTGAGTATAGTGAGAGGCTTTGGAAAAAAGCCAGGTACGCTTCCCTGCAAAACGCGTCAGTATACTGACTTCTTGAATTTTCGAAGTAATTCGATCATCGCGAAGCGTTTTTGGATAGGTGTTGTATAGGACTTTTTGACTTGTCTTTACCTCCTTAGTAGACGTTTTCCCTAAGAAGTTTTCCCTAGAAGTTTTCCCACTGGTTGGTGCACCTTGCTGCATCTGACAAAAAATAGCAACGTGGGAGAGCTAACTAATTAGACTGAAAACCAAAGACTTTTAAGGGAAGCTGGGGAACTTTGGGGTTAAGTTAGGGTTAATAAAAACGCTTGTTAGGTTGGGGGGAAAAGCCTAACCACAATTGGGCCTACTAAAGGCCTAAAAACCAAAAATCCCCCTAACTAGGGAACCTAGCAGGGGTTGAAGGAGGACCAGCCAGTTGGCTGGCCCGAAGGCTTTCTGATTTTACCATGCTGGCCCCTTGCTTAAATATGTTTTGGTTGCCCCTGACAACCGCGAAATGGCCAGGGTATTATGGGTAATAGAAAGTTCTAGAATGTTCTAGAAGCAGGAACCGGAAACTAAATTATAAGACATAGATAATGTCCACCCATGTAAGAATGGACACCCAAGACCAAGATTGGCCATTGGCCCCAGCAAACATGAAAGTAAAGAAGATCTGCGACATACTCCACCACCCACACGAAGCTCTGAAGAAATTACACATCGCAAATCTTGTGTCTAAACTTGAACACATACATCTTGTAACACTCTAACCATGTTGAATTTTTATTGAAACAATTGTCTGTAAAGCTGTAAGCTGAAAGAAAAACACATACATTCTTGCACGAAAACTAAGAGGTCCGAAGACTGACTCACTGTCCCAAGACTACTCAAACGACTCAACAAAAAACGACTACAGCTGACATAATGATACACTCCTTCAAGTACGGACTTGAAACTACAAATTACGATGCACCTAAAACGGTCGAAAAAACATGGTTTAAGAAAACCAAAACTGCTAGAATAACTCACCAAAACTCGACATACCTCTCATAAATTAAGTTAGTTCTGAAAGCCGTAAATTAGGTTGATTTATGGGGAAAAAAACCCCTTCGGGGAAAAAACCGTCGCAGAAATATTGATCTTTATGAGCTTACCAACACAAATTGTATGAAAGGCAATTGAAATTGCCATAAGGCAACCAAACGCTAAAGTTTAGTGTTCCCCCTTCACTAAACACACCCAGATTCTAAAGTAGGCTTTACAGCCAAACTAAGCCTAAAATAAAAAATTGTCCGAAGTAAAACATTTCGTTTTACCTCCCAAGTTTAAAAAACCAAAAATTCAAAATAGGCCTAAAAATAGGCTTAACGCCAAAAACCCTAAAAACGGATCCCCAAGACCCTTCTGCATGCCCCTACCAATTATCAGCAAGATCTGAACACGTTAGGCTTAACTAGTAGCATAGGCCTAACTAAACAATGGAATTTAAGGCCCAGGCTTAGCCATTGCCCGGCTTACCCACGTTTCACCTTAAGCTCCCAAAAAACCTAAGAAGGCCTAACAAAAACCCAAACAAGAGAACCCTAACTTGGGCCTAACCAAATTTGCAGTAAAGGGAACCCCACCAGCCTTATTCCCGTGAAGAAAAAACCCAAAGGGAACATCCCGGGTTTCGGCACCATGCTGACGAAAAATTGCAACGTGGGAAAGCTAACTAATTAGACTGAAAACCAAAGACTTTTAAGCGAAGCTGGGGAACTTTGGGGTTAAGTTAGGGTTAATAAAAAGGATTGTTAGGTTGGGGGGAAAAGGCTAACCACAATTGGGCCTACTAAAGGCCTAAAACCAAAAAAAAACCCTAACTAGGGAACCTAGCAGGGGTTGAAGGAGGACCAGCCAGCTGGCTGGCCCGAAGGCTTTCTGATTTTACCATGCTGGCCCCTTGCTTAAATACGTTTTGGTTGCCCCTGACAACCGCGAAATGACCAGGGTATTATGGGTAATAGAAAGTTCTAGAATGTACTAGAGGCAGGAACCGGAAACTAAATTATAAGACATAGATAATGTCCACCCATGTAAGAATGGACACCCAAGGCCAAGATTGGCCATTGGCCCCAGCAAACATGAAAGTAAACAAGATTTGCGACATCATCCGAGTTTGTTTTGCAATAGGCCATAGTAAGGCGTGCGCCTTGCAGCTAGTGGACACAGGCTACTAAGCTATGACACTGGCTACCAAACTTAAATACTTGATCATAAAATAATGTACCCAAATAGGGCGATATCTCGGTAACCAAGCATTTTTGGATAGGTGTTGTATAGAACGTTTTGACTTGGTTTTACCTCCTTAGTATGCCGTAGAAGTTTGTCGATTTGTTGATTCAATACTGGGAAATTTGGGATAACGACCTGACGGTATTGACATAATTAATCTTCAATTTCGCTCTACTTAGGCAGTTGCCGAAATTATAAAATGGCTTGATATTAATGGCATTGCCTATATTTGATTTGATTTTGATTGGACTTGAAATTGGCTAGCTTTGACCTGATTTATTCAACTTGAATTGTAGGTGTAAATATACACCAAATTCTGGCCAATTGCACAAAAATCCAAATGAATTATTCGCGATTTCAACTCCAAATTCACCAATTTTGCCTAATTTCGGGAATTTTTCTTAATTTTTGCTAGAATTTTCTCAAAATAATGTTGACTTAGTTGAACTGTGTGTACTTTGGAATTGAATGAAATTGGTCAAAACATTTCCTGAATCAGCCGTGAATTTACAAGAATTGAGATTGGATCAACTGTAAGTTAATGAATAGAAATTGATTTCTCAGAGTGAAAATGTAATTAATTGGTTGGAATGGATTTGAAATATTACATAAAGAAACAGAAATGAATTAAATTGCATTAAAACAAGGCAAAGCATTCTTTTCAAATAAAACGAACGTGAGTCATTAATGGAATCGATGTTGTTTTTCAGATCACCTGCCGTTTTGTAGTTGCTAAAATGCTGTGATGAAATATTATTATTTCGTTGAATTACCTCTATAGATTAAGACGCAGTGTTCAGGAACTACTGATGTTTTAATTTAGCGTTTTTTTTTAAAGTTCGCTTGGTTACCAGTAGCAACGCGGTGTGTACATTGTCGGATTTCTTTAACTATTCAGAATTTCAAATTTACAATGGTGTACAACGATAAACTTGAAAAGACAGTAATTTCGTCTGTAATTCGAGCTGAACGATACTTCTGGGGCTTTTAAGCGATGTGGCAAACTTGTTTCTAACCTACCTGCCATTTGGGCTCCGCCCAGGCTGTAAACTGAAACCAACCAGCCAACCAACACTTTGCAAGTTGATGGCCGATTATAGGCCACACTTCGCTCCACCAATTAATGTAACCTTATAAAATGATGACGTGCCAAATTTTCGCGATTTTCCTTACCTGGACACGTTAAGATGAAGCATTACGATTTAGTTTATTTAGTGGTTTGACGTCAGCCGCACATCTTAGAGTTAAACTTTTTGGTTGTTCGTTCGACTTTCCTTTTCTTAATTGAGAATAAGTAAAAAACAGCTGAAAGAGAGCGGCGGACGAACCGACTACCAACATAAGTATTCGTGTTGAATGACCGTGCAGAGAGAAAAATTCAATGGTTGTCTGTATCGTTAGCAAATAGTATAGAAGGACAGTATGGTATGCCAACGAAAACAAATACTAACTCATTTGATGCCTAAGGAAGATTTAGCTGAACTGAAGTCAAAACAGGAAAAGAACATGACTAAGCTTTTCTGCAAGGTTTCAGATACCACAGTGTGCTGGAATGTTTAGTACACGTGAAATCAAACTGCTGTATTAAAATGTTTTTGGTATTTTTTATCGCTTTTCCTTTTCAATCCAGTAGCTAATTAATGCTTGGTTTCGGAGTGTGTTTTATTACTACTACGTGAGTAAACCACTGCAATGAAAACGTTCAACATAAATCGTCGCATATCTACATAATAATGCTGGACGGCGGATGAGCTGATAAGAAAAGAGCCGGGGAAAAAAACAGTAAAAGGCCGTACAATCACCCCCCCCCCCTCCTCACGCCCGCATTGCAAGTGGACTCTCCCATTCTACCGGCCCCGTGAAAGAGCAGTGGCCGATGAAGACCGGGCACGTACGTTGACGAACAGGTCCAATCTGAATAATGTCGGGAAGAGAGCCGGGAAAATGTGTCGGGAAACCAAGTAAGGTCATTACTATTCATTCTTTTTTAGGGGTCAAAATTTGTGAAAATTGCACTGTAATTTAATCTACATTTTTGGTTAATGGGGAAGATTGAGGCTAAATCCAGAGCTAGGTCATTAGTGCCAACCTCAGTCACAGTGCAGTGGTCCAGGATCCCATTGCGCCACACATTACCGAGATGTTAACCAAACCCCAGATCCAGATCTCATTGGTTTGGGATGGATCGAATATTATGGCTAGGACTTATAAGCACAAAAAGTCACTCCAAATATACGTTCATTTGGAAGATGTTTATATTTGTTTGTTTCACAGTGAAACACTTAACTGTGCAAGGTGAAATAAGGGCATAAGCACTAGCGTAACCCAACTTCTGACAGCATTATCAACGACAACAACGAATTTAGTGAAGGAACAATTCAATCTAATTTAGCATCTAATATTCGGACATCTACCGTCGTACTACTGCGTGATGTCATCTTATCGTCTTGATGACACACACTAGCTTGGGTCCATATTGTTTTGTTATATGGTGAAACGCTGCACCTTGCCCATTGCAACTATGGTTGAAACGTCTGATCCACACTTTAAAGGTTTTTTTAAATTCTTTGACTATGTATTCGTGATGCCAACGATCGAGTAAAAAAAAAGTCGTTAAATGACCAGCCAGCTGATTTGCCCGTGGATTGGGGAGATATTTCTTGCTCCATTCCTCCAGAGCTATTTCCTCCCTACGAGGACGACTTCATCCTGGACTTCACCCCAACTTTGGATTCAGGTGAGAATTCAGATATTTTTGAGTTGCCCGGAGGGAAGGTTAAGGGAAAGAATTAAATCTTCAGCCCGTCCTTGTGACTAAGCATACCACCATTCAGTGGAACTGCCAAGGTTATCGGACCCATGCCAAAGAGATGCGGCTACTTTTGCCGCATTGACAACCTCTGCTGCTGCCTACACGAGACTTGCTTTAAGGCATCAGATAATCCAGTTTTTTTAGGATACTCTGTTTACCATAGTGATGCACCGTGTGCCACGTGTGCATGGTGGAGTTGCAGTGCTGATTCACCACACTCAGCCACATACCAGCATGCCTCTGCACACTAGATTTCAAGCGGTTGCAGTTCGTATTTCGTTCCAATTGTATATTACGGTCTGTTCCCTTTATTTACCACCGTATGAGGTCTTTGGGGTTGATAAAGTTCTGGTCCACCAGCTTCCTGCCTCTTCCTCTCACTGGGTGACTTTAACAGCCACCACGACCAGTTAAGACTGACAGCAATGGGAGGATCCTTGAGGAGTTATGCAGAGCCATGACACACTGTAACCTGACCACAGGCAATTGGTCAGCAGTGGACTTAGCCTCTTGCTCGCTAACCATTCCGGCTCTCACTTGGGCTGTCACTGCGGATCTGCATGGTAGTGATCATCTCCCCATTGTGTTTTCCACAACGCAACGTGGTTTTGTGGCCTCTGGCCTGCCCATTAGGCGCTTAAACAAGCTGACTAGTCAGCCTTTGCTGATGTTGCTGTCTTTCAGAATGCGGTGGAGTAATTTACTGATGTGGATGAACTTGCTACTCATTTCCCTGATGTGGTCCTTGCTGCTGCTCATGCTACTATCCTGCATACGTCCACAATGACAAGATGGCTTCCTGTTCCATGGTGGATGCTGACTTGCGGACAGGCCATTCAGGCCCGCAGGCGAGCATTGCATGCATCTTAGGTCAGTCCAACTACTAAAACTTGTAACATTTAAGTGCTATCAAGCACTGCCCGTGCCAGGTATGTGATCCGTGATGCTAGGTGTGCTTCGTGTTTGGCTTATGTTACGTCGATCACACGTTCCACACCACCTCAACAGGTGTAGAAGAAGGTGCGCTAAATCTCAGGGAAGAACGTGTCTTCCCCAGTGTCACAGTTAAGGGTAGCAAAATGCTGTATTCTCTTCCATATCGGATATCACTGATTGTCTCGCGTCTGCATTTGCACGAGTCTCAAGTGATAAGCATTATGATTCTGGTTTCCTCGAAATTAAGCGTAGAGGAGGGTTATTTTTTAAACTTTCGTTCTGCAGGACTACAACCTATCATTTACAGAGGGGACTATTCCAACTGGATGGAAGAAGGCAGTGGGTATCCCAATTGTAAAACCAGGAAGGGACCCAAATTTTCCTTACAGTCATCACCCAATCTCTCCGACTAGCTGTGTCGGTAATGTTATGGAACGGATGGATTGTGAGAGGTTGTTCTGGCCACTGGAATCACGGGTATTATAATCTGCATCCTAATATGGCTTTCGATGGTTTCGGTCGACCATCGATCAGCTGGTTGCCCTTGGACCAGATGTGAGGGAGGCTTTTCACCTGCATCAACATCTGGTTCTAGTCTTCTTTGACTTGGAGAAGGCTTATGACACAACCTGGAGATTCATACCTCTACAAGTATGGCTTGAGTATGGCTGTACCTTTTGGCTCTCCTCTTGGGCCTGTGTGTCAGGACAATACTTTCCTGCCTGTGCTTCTATAGAATGGTCTGCCACAGAGGTGCATTCTCAGTGTCGTTCTTTTTCCCATTGTGCTCAACCCCATTGCCCAGCAAGCTGCTGTTGCCCAGTCATTGGTTTCCCAGACTATAGCTTTCATTTTCGGGTGGCTCGTAAGCAGACAAGCACACAGCAGACGCATATAGCAATTAACAAAGTCCAGAGATGGGCAGTCAGTAATGGTTCCCGGTTTTCTCTGGACAAAACAGTATGTCCACTTTTGCTATCCACGAACAATGCATCCTGATCCTTGCCTGCATTTGGGGCAGGCGATGATTTCTGTGGTCCCACAGGCAAGCTCCCTGGGTGGGGTGTTATATTTTAGGTAGTCTTGACTTTCACACTTATGCCAAATTACGAACAAAGCATTGCGGGTGCTTTACATCTTACGGGTTATGTCGGGCACTTCATGGGGTGGAGATCGTACTGCCAAGTTGTGCTTCTAACGAGCCATTGTCTACAGCAAACTTGATTATGCTTGCATGGTAAATGGTTAAGCTAGTGACTGTTCTCTCCGGATGTTGGGCACAGGCGTTTCGGACATCTCCAATAGTCAGCCTCTATGCTGAAGTCTCAGAGCCACCTTTGTCATTTTTCTGGCAGCAGTTATCCACATAGTATGCTGTGCGTTGGCATGCTGTGCGGTCCATTCCAGCTTTTGCCCATGGTTTTTACCCCAGACTTGCTGGGAGGCGTACACGGGATGGATAAGAGTCATTTCAGCGATAGGCTCCTGCATTCCTATTGGGAGACGGGTTTTGAATTTCCCCCACGTCTTAAGAATTCAGGAGATGCCAGTGGCCCCCTGACATGACACAAGTGACATTTTAATATTCTATCTGGCATCCTTCCCTAAACGTTCCACTCCACCAGCAAGTTAGTTGCAGTAATTCCAGTGGTTGTGCTATCAGTATGCCAGGTATCGGTGGCTTTTCACTGATGGGTTGAAGTCAGAAGTTGGCGTGCATGTGCACGTGTGCATGAGGGAATGAACATTTCCCATCGCCTTCCATCAGGCTATTCTGTGTTTTCAGCAGAGCCTGTGGCAGTCGTTCTGGCTGTTGAATGTATCCTTGACTTTCTGGGCACGCATTTTATTATTTTTATTGTTTCTGTGAGTGCCCTGGAGTCCTTGGTGACATACAACCCTCGGAACCCCTTGATACAGCGAATCCAAGCTCCGCTTTCCTGTTTGACTGGTCAACGGAAACTGTGCTTTTCTGCTGGATCCTGGGCTGATTCGGTATAGCTGGGAATGAGCTCACTGATGCTGCAGCAAAAGGGTCCTTTCTAGTACCCTTGGTAGGGATCCGTGCTCTCGTTCCCTCTGACGCCTTTCCAACTCTACGTCTGAGATTGCTCTTTGCTTGGTAAGCCTTGTGGGACAAACAAGAAGGAAATAAGTGGTGGGCTGTTAAAGCCCCTGTCCTGTCCTGGAATGACACTCGACTTGTCATCCGAGTATCCAGGGAGTGGTGGTGTTAGCCCATTTATGCGTTGTTCACACCAACCTTACTCACTGCTTCCTTTTGAACGGGCTTACACCTCCTGAATGTCATTGGTGCCGCCGGCCACTCTATGTCCGTCACGTTCTTGTTGATTGTCACCATCATTTCCATCTTTCGCGAGACATAGGATGTGAATTGGATGATGATTCTGTCCTCCTGAAAAAGTTTTCAATTTTCAAATTTCAGTTTTTCAGTTTTCCAAAATTTTCAATTTTTACAGAAGGTGCAGATATACGATAAGATCTATATTTGGGGTTGGGTTAAAATCTCTAATGTGTAGCACGGTGGCATGACCTAATTGTCGATATAACATTAAGCCTCAATCCCCCACTCTCCCCAATGACCTGTATATAGGTTTTCTTGGGTTTTTTCTCCAAGATGCTGAAATTAGGATAATAGAGAAAAACGCTGATGTGTCATCACCAAGTTGATTAGACGCATCATTTAAACAGAAAATTAACTTTTACATGCATAATTGTTAGATGCTTAAGTGTCAGTGTCAGAGTATTGTTGATGTAAAAAGTGTTCTCAACATTCTTGTAGATTTCGTGTTTCTAGCCAATTAGATAGCTGTGGCCACGGCTCCCATGTTAATTCCCATAGGGTGTAAAGAAAACTGAAGTGTACAGTTCGCTAGGGACGTTTATCGTAAATTTACCTTTGTGAAAAAAAATAGATTCATAAAAATTTTCGCATATATAGGTTAAAAAAAGATATAGGGAAGTACCTTTTGGTAAAATGGGGGATGCAGCCAAAGCAGGCAGTCCTGGATTGGTGAATAAGTACGGAATCATACGCGTCAGGGTAATTTATAGGCTATACTGTAAATGCTCTAATACTATCCAAATAGTTTATTTAATTATCAAACTACTACGACCAAGCGGATTTTTGAGACTGGCCATTGTTTGAGGAATGGCCACTGCACGTAGCAAGTGCACTAAGAGTAGTTGCTAGTCACAATGATTATCACATGTGGGTTGAATTTTTTGTCCATTATTAGAACGTCTTATGTGCACATACATTGTTTCAGTTCTAAATTTCGTTTCGTCCTCAGTCAAAGAAGCTACCTTCCAAGATTCAGTAAAATAGTCCAATAGTCGCTCAGATCCTCCTGACCATCAACTACTGGCAGAGACTTTACTAGCATCTTTGCCAGTTAGCGACCAGATCAGTTTCTTTGGGTTACTATAGGCTCAGTCATACAACTGCTCAGCCACAATGCCACACTAATTTCTTCATTATAGTATGACCCCCCCCCCTTGTAATAAAGACAGATGATCTATAAGTTGTTTTGATAAGTGATGTTCCAGGAGTGAGTTTGTCGTACTACTCCCCTATACCAATTTCTTCTTTATAAACTGCTGTATTTCTTTTTCTAATGTCTTCAAAAGAGTGCACCAGATCAGCAGTTCTTGTATCAACTGCCTCTCGAATCGGGTGTTGTTTCAATTAATTTTCAAAACCACTTGAGACCTTAAACCACCATCTTGGGAATATATGCAATGGGTATCAGCTCCACATGCAAACTGCCTTCTCAAGATACTATTGTACTGCTGCCTTGTTCAAGAACTGGACGCTAGATGGTATCTACGTAGCCATGTTTATTTCCACGCAAACTATTATAAAACAAGTGTTGATTTCTACTCATTCCCAGTGTGCACATGTGTGACATCACGTTTCTTTACCAGTTTTGAATATTGCTCAATACCTCGATTGCTCAATACCCTGACAATCTTAACGATTTAAAGTAGAGAACATAACTTTTTCCCAACTACCTAGACATAAAATTTAGTAACGTTGGGGCTTGGGGTTGAGGCTTAATGGCGCGTTGACCCCTAGGTCAATAGCACCAACCTCAATTGCAGTGAAGTGGTCCGGGTTGTCACTACACCACACGTTACAGAGATGTTAGCCAAACCCCAAATCTAGATCTTGGGGTCTTGATTGGTCTAGACCGGAAGAAAGTTAGGCTAGTCACTGCACCCTAAGTTGTAGATACTATAGGTAGGCGCCTATTGTCACATAAAACCACCAGTAAACGCTAAATAACCAAGAATAACCTAATGTATCCCGTCATTCGACCAACCAATTTAGTACCCTGATCCAGCCCATCAGATTCCGACTATAGTCCTATATCCAGTCCTGTCTTACTGCATCAAAACGTTAATTACTTTAATTGGTATCATCAGCCGAGTTAGATTTCAATTGTGGAATGCACGTGTGAAGGATTGAATGTCTTAAATCATTTGTATGGGTTAAAATGAGCTGAAACAAGTTTACAAGAGTAATAGCGACGAATTAGTTGAACATTGGCAGTCGGTCGCTTGAAAAGGGCTTCTTTGCTGACAATGTGGATAATTAAAAAAAAAAGGCTTCACTATTTAACATATTCGAAAACTGAAGTGTTTTCTGTATGGTATAATTTGTTGTACATTTTGCTTCATCCTTTAATCTGATTGTAGTGTTACCGTCAATGCGAGCATAGATTTTGACATTTGTTTTATTGCTTAGCCATACAAAATATTTATTGAAGATCATTGCACACTGCATCTTTAGAGATACTGTAAAAAAAAAAAAAAACCAAAGCACTGGTAGATAATTTCGTTAATAAAGCCATAAGTAAAAAAAAATAAATCAACAACAATATGTTTCGGGGATATATGTTCACCGTTATCTAGCGATAACTATTCAGCTGTAGGTCGTCGTACAAAATAATACATTAAAAATAATCATGTTGATTGCATGCAAAACCTAAATTAATTTTGTTTTTTTAAATACAAGAAGCACAAAAATGACTGCCTCCCTGGGAATGCAGGTTGTGAGGCCAGGCTGTATTTATACCAGAAATATAAATATCTTTTCGTGATAAGGACTGGCCTCACAACCAATCGGGTCAATAGTTTAAAAATTAGTCTTTTAAAGAAATATCTCAAATTTGTAGCCACCTCTTCAGCACATAAAATTGTTCCTACCTTTTGTGCAAAACTCGAGTCCGGACTTTTGTTCTGCCCAAACCGTACTGAAATTCATAGTACAAACAAACTTGTCCTTGTCCAAAATTTCTGCACTAAGAAAATTACATCTGCTCACAGCCTGGCTGTATATAAGGCTGATAAAAATATCTCCACGGTTCTTTTTGACGAAAATCTAGGTCAATCAAACTAGCAAAAAAATCCAAATTATGCAGGACTAAATTAAAGTCGGCATTCAAAAACTATTTCCAGGGTAAAACCTTTTCTTGCTGCACTAATATAATGCAATAAATTAATAAAAGAAGTACTTAACAATTACAATCATGCACCTCAGTGTATTTTCCCTCAGGTTACAACTTATAAAGTAGGACACCCACTTAGGCTCGTCACAAGTAGAAAGAAAGCTCTAAATCAGCCTGTAGCAAAAATAATAGTCCCGGCTCACAGAAATCTAGCATTGAGACACATCACAACACCACATTCCCACAGAATACGATTTCAGATCTTGTAAAGTGTATTGTGTTCCCTGTATACGAATTTGTATCTTTGGATGTTATATCCATGTTTCCGTAACTTGAGGGGAAGGAGTATTGAGGCTTAATGGCACGTCGACAGCTAGTTCGCTCATTTCACTTGACTCTCATCCTACAACAATTGAAGAAAAACTAACGTTAGACCCCTTCCTCCTAGACCCATTAGGCTGGTCCACAAAATAATTTCGTGATACCCTGCAAGTTATTTTCACTCCTAAGGGTTTCATTATATGATTAATAATTGTTCATTCAACAGCAAGACGGTGCACCAATGGAAGCCCATTTGCAATTTTATATGTAACATTCTACTTAATAAATTAATGCGGTTGTCAAAACATATATTGATCATCCATTTTCCAATTCTGGTGTAAATCCAATTTCTGGTGCAAATACAGTCTGGTCTCTACGTAGACGTTACTTCGCAGTCGTTCTTGTTTTGGTCGCCATTCGATCTTGCTATTTTGTCCAGTAAACAGCACATTGGTTTTTGTATTTAAAAACATGTTTTGTCTGCAATCCACATGATTATTTTTATTGTAATTTTCTACACGATGCCTTGAAATGAACAGTGCTAGTTCTCACTTGATAACGGGGAGCATATTTTTCCGAACCGTCTTGTTGAATATTTTATGCACGTGTTGTGTGCACGTGTGTCATTAACGAACGTAACGAAATTTTAGAGAGACACTGAGTATAAAATTGTACAACGGATAATGCCGCTGCATTGCTAACTGGCTTAGGATATCTCGTTGAGATCTGTAGAGTTGCACTGTTAGGTTTTAAGTGTTTTGGAATTAATCTTGAATTCTTAAGATCTGCTCACTTTGAAATCTGTCTTGCACTACAAATATTATGTTTTTGGAAATTAATCCTTCACTATTTTACAAATTTTGAAATTCACCTTGCACTGATTTATACATTTAAAATGGTTCTTACACTGCTATATATATTTTTTTGTCTTGCACTGGTTTACATGTTTTGACGCGTTTTACATGTTATACATTTAATCTGTAAAAAAATAATAATAATTTTATTTACGCCGCCTCCCCAATCTTCAGATATGGAAATTTTACTCTTTTAATTGTATCAATATATCTCCATCACATTACGTGTGACATCTTGCATTTTTCATTTTGGTTCAGGTGTATTCTAAAGTAGGATTTTTTAACTACACACAGCCAAAGCAAAGAAATCATATTTTGCAACAGTAGCCTAAAAAAAAAAAGAAAAACTAGTTACTCTTGACCATTTTTTTCTAAGCCTAAAATCGATTTAACATCACGATCGTAAAAAAATTACTTTGCAGGGTATCAAGTGATATTAGGCTCATGTGGGAGTATTGCTAATCAGGTAGCATTGTAGTGCATCATATTTCTAGTTCAGTTTCCTGACTACGCTGCTCTGCACATCTTAAAATATTTCTAATAGTGTACTGCACTAATTTGATCGCAAACTTGACATATAAGCCCATTTGCTATCCCCCTCCCCCCCCAAAAAAAAAAACCAGTTGGTGAAAATGGCTGCGGAAGATGAATTGCATAATTTCATAACCAACTTCCTTTTTTATCTTAATGTAAAGTATTTCATAACCATTTTAAAATTATATGAATAAAAAGCTAATATAAATATAAGAATTTTTAAATGGCTGAAATTTAAATATTTAAAGTTTTTACAACACTGCTTATAAAAAATGTAAATAAGATATTGTGTATGTTCTGAATATGATTTCATATAAGATTCACATATGAAAGTGGACATTTCCTAAAAGAACTTCTTAAATCCTTGTATACAATAATCGTATGTGGACGCATATCTTAAAATATGATCATATTGAGTAAACTTACGCGATCGTATATAGTAATCTTATTTGAACAGTGGGCTGTTCTTATACATTCTTGCATAAATCTTATTAAAATACTATAAAAAAAAAAAGAAACATATCACAGGGATAGACCTGGATTACTGAGGTGGGAGCCAATGCAGCTACCCTCTAACCTGGGGAAGTTAAATCACACAACAATTAACTGCTGTTCTTACGGATGACGTATATGAAAAGTAATGATGGCGGAGTTCACGGTGTGATTTTCCCCAAGTCTAGTGCCAATTTATCAATTAAAATTAATTGAGCAACAACTGAACAACAAAAATAATTACACGCACTTATTTAGCATGATTTGACATATTTGTTTTACCTTGGTTTTACAACCAGCATTCTCAAGCGTGCATTTCCTAATTTAACAAAAAATGTTTGGTAAAATTGTATATGAACTGAAACACCGGTTATGCTAAATCACTTTAGTACTGTTTTTTGAAGTTGCTATACAAATGTGTATTATCTGTCGTAGTTCATTGATACTTCTTTTTGACAACTCCCTGAAGGTAATCAAAAACAATGAAATGCAAGGCTGCTTGAATAAATTGTCGAATTCATCTTCGTTTGTAGCCAGTGTAATGTTAATTCATGCTGTGGGATGGTTAGTGCGTCAAACTTCAAAGACTAGTGTGGTAAAAACATGAATGCATGTGGCCAACAACTTAATTTAATCGATCATGCAACAAACACCCAGAACTGAGCGATAATGCGAATCAATTACAAAATTTTGTGAGGTTTGTAACGATACGTGACGTTCTCCTTAACATTGGTATAAGATTTCTTGCAATAATGTGTACAAGATTTCATTTACACTTAAATTGTATAAGACTCTTTATAACAATTTGCATAAGATTTCATTTACACTTAGGTGTAAATCGTAAAAAATTTCTTATAACAATTTGTATAGAACTTTCATACAATGAATACTATGTTTTCTTATAGGCTTTAAATAAGAGTTTATTATACTTTCTGTTACACTTTGATTATCTTATATACGAAAATCTTATATTCAAACACCAGTTGGCTTAAATAAGAAGTATAATAATATAATAAACAGGTATCAGCTTCGTATAAGCACTTCTGACACGGTATGATTCCTCAATTTCTCAAAATGTCACTTTTTAGGGTTAACGGTAATCTTAAAGTTTTACGTAATTTGAAATTCATATTGCACTTTAAATTTTACGTATTTTGAAGTTCACATTTCACTGTTTTACGTATTTTGGTATTCATCTTGCACTGTTTTACGTATTTTGAAATTCATCTTGCACTGT
>JAHWFP010122438.1:0-16980 GCA_023313725.1 Lithobius niger
AGGGGAGATTTTAAGCATGGGATGTCAGTGGAACGTAAAAAGTGGTGTAACATTATAAGGTTATCGTTATACGAGGGATAAACAGTAATTCTACTTCACAGCAATCTTTCTCACTGTGTTACAAAATGGAATCTCCCTCCACCAATCGGCACGTTTCAACTACGTCACAAGCCTCATTAACTAAGTTAGTTATGCAAAAAAAGCGTCACTTCTGGCTCTACCCCATTCACCTCCTCCCTGTCCGCTTCCTACCACTCTCTTTCTTGCCACTGCCGCGGTCTGGCGTAACCAGGAAAGATTACGATTTATGTTATACCGGTATATGTTTTATTTTGGAACAATGTGTTGGTTTTACGTGGTATGAAAACGACTTCTTTGTCGACTACTGAGGACCAACGTGCAAGCAGCGCATTGTGGGGCCGAGGCTAGCACGCGGGTAAGGAGTAGCGCTTGCGTTGGTTCGAGGTTAGTAAGTGACAAGATGTCGGCAGAATGGACATTGGTGTGACCGTCGTAATGTTGTGAACGCTTTCTAGACAAAAGATTTGCATGGAGCAAGATGGCCATTGGAATTATTTTTTGGAGGTAAGTAATTGCGTGTCCGTTTAGTGGGGTGTCTTATTGAGTGCGAAAATTTGTTTCCGAGTGTGGTTGAGTGTAACAAAAACGGGTGGTTTCTAGCGTGTGTGTTGTTGATGTTTATATTTATTTGAAACGAGCGAAGTATGACTTGCGTGATATAAGTTGGTGAAAAATAAATTGGCAACCAAATAATACTATAATAATAATACTATTTACCAGGCTGAATAAGGTGGTGGTGGTAGTCGGCGGCCAAGGGTGTTTTTGGCCAGTTGTGTGGTGATATGAAGGCAACAGGTGGTGATTGGAGAAGCGTGCGTGTACGCTTAAGATGTTGCTTGTGGGCAAGCCGACTGCGATAGTGGTTTTTCGTAGACACGAGGGCCGGGTTAGGCTTTGCGATGAGCACGTGGCGTGCGGGCAGTTTGTTGGGTCATGGCCCAGAGTGGGCGGCCATTGGGGCGTCCCGTGCGGTGTTACGACATTGTCGAGGATGGGGGCTGGTGTATATTTAGTGGAGGCACGAACCCACCAGGTTTTGGATGTGGATTTGCGTATTGCCCAAAATTGTTGGAAATGCTGGCACAGAGTGTAATTGAGAGGGTGAGAAGTGAGTCCCTGGGATTTATTTCCCCGATTTTTCCGACGAGTAAGCCAGATAGGTCCATTCGGATCATTTTAAATTTGAAGGCGCTGAATGAAGGGGTGTTGGTGAGGAAGTGCACGTAGGCTACTGAAAGCGGTGGAATTTGTACGACCAGATTGGTGGATGGCGAAAATAATTTTTTCCCGGATGTATTATGCGAGAGGGTTTAGAAAAGACGCGCTTCGGTTATTGAAGTTTTCCTGGCTTGGATGGGTTTACCAATTCTGTGTCCTGTTCTTTGGTCTAGTGACAGTGCCGAGTTTTTTTGAATGAAACTTAGGTCTGTGATACGACGGCTTTGCTGGGCAAGGGTATTTTGGTATGCATATAATTGGATGATTTTGGTATTTTGGGACCCACTGCAGACGGAGATCGTGGGGATGTACGCATGACTCTTGATTTGCTGCGAAGGTGGGGGTTCTTTGTGAATTATGGCAGGAGTGTGTTGTCTCCGCCGCAGAGTTTGACGTTTTACTGTATGGAGTGAGATTTGGTGCATATTAGAGGCCACAAGGATGGTGGAGACGGATGCTTCCGCCGTTAGTTGGGGGGGGGGGGTCGATGATAAAGGTTGAGGCACAGGGTCGATGGACAGCCAAGGAGGCATCTTTGCATATCAATGGTCGAAAATAAGTGTTAGCAGTCCTGAGGGTATTCGAGGCGTTCGTTGATTTACTCAGGTGTCAGAGGGTTCGGATCCTCTCTGATAGCATGGTGGCGGTATGCACATAAATCGACAGAACGTAACGCTGTCACTGACCTGGAATGTACTGGTCCGCACACTGGAGGGGGTGCGACTGGGGCGTGGTTGTCCAGGGCTGACGGCAGTTTTTTTTGCCTGGACGATGGAATGTCAGGGCGGATGGCCTGTCAAGAGTTTTGTCTGACTGGTATGATTTTATGTTGTGTCCGGTGGTGTTCCGGGAGATTTGTGATTGGTTCGGGACACCAGAGATAGATCTGTTTGCATCAGGAGCCATGGCCTAGCTGTGAAAGTTCGGTGGGTGGGGCAGGGGCCAGGGTGCTGAGGATACTGATGCGTTTAGTATGAACTGGAGATCGTTTGTACCATACTTGTTTCCGCTGTGTCCGGTGGTTGGCCGCTGTTTGGAAAATTGTTAAATGACCAGGTCGGGCGAGCAGTGGTAGTAACACCGGCTTGGGGAAAGCCCGGCCTGGTTTGCGTGGCTGACGGCCTTAGCAAGTGTTGGTCCCTACCCCTTAGGGGATGGGGGTGGGGGTCGTCGGATGCGATTTCTGTGAGTGCATTGCTAAATAATCTATCCCATTTTGTAACACAGGAAGATTGCTGCGAAGTAGAAATGAAGATTTTGCCAGTAGAATCTTAAGTTCTGCGAGTAGAAGCTGGCGAAACTGTATAACAAAACAGTGCCCACACGCCTCCCTGCACGATATCGAGAGAGGCTTTCGCCTCAAGAAAGGAGTGGCAGGAAGCGGACAGAGAGGGGGGGTGAGCTGGATGTAACACTTTTTTTTGCATAATTAACTTAGTTAATGAGGCTTGTGACGTAGTTGACGTAGTTGATTGGTGGAGGGAGATCCTATTTTGTAACACAGTTTCATCAGATTCTAGTTTCTACTTGTAGAACTTGGATTCTCCTGCGAGAAAAAGTTCTCTGGTAGAATCTTCATTTCTTCCTGATTGCAATGTTATAACGGTAAAATATTATGAGTGAGTAACGTTCTGACAAGGTTTAACTGTAGTACAGCCTTATTTATGTACTTTCTATCTATTGAGTGGCATGACTGATTCAAACTAGTCCTGTGTCGGTAACCGAAACCGAACCGCGGTTTCAGTTTTTACTAAAAAAAACCGAAACCGAACTGGACGATTTTTCAAAACCCCTGTTTTTGCAACTATAAACAACTATAATCAACTATAAACAAACTAGTCGTTGTCTATGATTAATAAAATAATATCGTAAACGAACTAATCGCCGTCTTTGTCCAAAATGGCGGTAACAGACAGGTGGTCACTGCCACAACGACGAGCGGGAATTTCGTTTAGCTTGTGATTACTCAAGTTGAACAACACTGCAAGTGCAAACGTTTGTATTGTTAAGCAATAAGCACCAAATAAAATCACTAAAGGTATTTAGGTAAATGTGATTGTTAAATTTTTCCCCAAAGGTAGCATATTTTGGTCAGCGCAGCAGATTACAGCTGACAAACCGCTCCTGGCTAGTCATTCACCAGGAGTGGCACATCGATTACTACGTTGAAGTTTTCTTTTTTAACTAAACTATTAGAGAAATACCGAATAAAAATTATAAATACATTTTTCCCATTTAGTCAAATTAAAAAAAAAATAATAATTAAAAAAAAGGCTCGTTTTTGAGATTAGCGTTCCTGGACAAAACAATCCATCAAAACTGACGCACGTGCGAAAACGTCAACATAGTGTGGCTCGTGGGGACATTTTTTTGACTTAAAAAAATTATTCAACACATTACTTTATTGCTACAGAGCATACTGGCCACTTTTATCACTTCAACAACAATGGATTCTTCAACATTGGTCAATTTCTGAACGGTCCCGAGCACACAGAAAAACTTGCTTTGCTGCATCACAACTTAAAAATTAAGTAAGACGTCGTGCATTGCGTCATAAATTAACTTTTGATATGGCGCAGTTAAGCTTCTCTGCTTCTTTTGTTGTAGCTAATAAAAGAATTTAAAAACTCAACAAATACGTAAACATTAAGAGCTGGTTCCCCCTTTTTTTTCCAAATGCATTGGCAGTAGTAGCTAGTCAAGTAACCTGTTCCTTCCTTCTTGCGACCTATTCCCCCATATTCAATATATAATGTTCCCGAAGAAAAATGTCGTGGCAATAATGATCTGTTATTGTTGTAGCTTAATTTTTTTTTAATCTGAAAAACTACTGGTCTACTGGATAATGTTGATGAAAATAGTAGCATTTGGGGGGGGAGGGGGGGGGGAAACCGAAACCGATACCGAGGTTTCCTTCGTAAAAAAAAAACTGAAACCGAACCGATTGGTAAAGAATGAAACCTACACAGCACTAATTCGATCGAGACTAAATCGGTCAGAAATGACACTGACATTGTGTACACGCCCCCTTAAAAGTGATGTGCATGAGCTGTTGCTTCTGTGAGGTTTGTAAGCCTACGGTGGTAGTGCTCTCTTAAATCCATCACCGCCAAGGGGAATTGCTTTACAAAGATGATTTGGGAATGTTCGGAGACTTAATACTTCGGAATGAGAACCAGGAAAAAGTTGTTTGCGTGAAATCCAAACGCAACACTGCTGCTGCTGGTACGAATTTTCAACAAACAATATGTAGTCCACAATGTTATTGTAGTACAATGAGCACATTTGTCTTCTTCAGGCAACTTAACGTATTGTTCGGCTCTGTGGACATGCATTTGGACGCTTCAACACACACTGCAAACCGAGCCCGACAATATGTAATGTTGCCTGAAGAAGACAAACGCGCTCATAGTGCTGCAATAACATCGTAGACTATATTGTTTGTTAAAATTCGCACCCGTACCAAGTGTTACTTTTGAATTTCGTGTAAACAACCTTTTCTGGATTATTTGGGAGTCGGAAGCGAGACGTTGATATGTTGGTATAAGCGAAGGAAAGACAGCAGATACATTACGGTTACCGCATACGTTTGTCTTGATGGCGCTCGTATTTTAAGCAAATAGTTTTAAAATTAATTGTATATGCCAAGACGAAGAGTAGCATACGATTGGTTACAGGCTTTTTGAGCTGTTCAGATTCAGATTGAATGGTGATTCAATTATTAGCCACGAACAAAATTGAAACCGCATATTTTCATTGGAAACTGCTTGAATTCTCAACAATTAAAACACCTTCAGCTTAACAAAGGGCCTCTCCCCAGAGACTGCAGCTTTACTGCCTTCCAACAATCACTTCTGCATGGTAGTGCCACCATCCTCAGCAAGAGGCATCAACACAACCACCTTATTTTAAATCCCGGCAAAGCGAGGTACACGAGAAAGTGCCAACAGGTTAGACAAGATGGAATTAGAAATTAAAAGCACCAAAGATAGCAAGTCGTAAAAAAAACCTTAAAAGTGTACAAAATAAGGTAAGAACACAACGTTTCGGTGATTGCTGCTCCCCATTATCAAGTGAAAAAAGTATAAAAAATACAGGACACACATTATGCCTTGTCAGGGCCAACACAAAATTACAAATTTAAAAACCAAAATTAAAAAAAAAACCTAAGCTTCCCTGAGCAGAACAGGTTAGCAATAGGAAAAGCTGACCTCTACCCTGCGAGTGCAGGTTCGAAGTGCAGGTTTGTGTGTTTCTTTTGGCCTTGACATGGCTTAATACGTGTGCTGTATTTTTTATTCTTTGCACTAGTGTTGGGCGGTACCCGAAATTTTTGTGACGTGCCGGTACCAGCCTAGGTATCGCGGTACTCGGTATTTAACAGTTCTTAAAATTTGGCGGTAATTCCTTCGGTACCTCCGGTACCAACAGTATTTTTTTTTTTTAAGTAACCTAATCTACTGTTGGGCTGTAACAGAAATTTTTCAACCGGTGCCGGTACCAAACTTAGTACCCTAGTACTTGGTTTTCTCCGGGACTTATGAATGAGGCGGTATCTGGTATTTTAGTGTTGTGGTACCAACACAGGATTTTTATATACCGATAATTGCAAACTTTTATTGAAAAATGTGTTTTGTTGATAGTTTTAATGAAACATTTTTTTTTTATTTTGCCCCTTTTCCCTAATTTAAGCTAATGCATGTTTTACAACATATTTGATAAAAAAAAAATCTGCTCTAAAATTTCCTGCGCTGGTTGTAGCCAACAAAGTATGAAAATTTGGCTCCACTTTTGTATATTGGTTAGAACTCCAATTTTACCTTTGTTGACATTTACCTGATTGTTGCACTGTTTTGTGCCCTACAACAAAAGAACTAAAATGAACTGTTGTTATAATTTTAGTGCCTTTTTCATTGTAAAACAATAGCGGTATTTTAACAAGGTTGCACGGTATTTGGTACCGTTGCATTTTTGGTACCGCGGTACGCTGTGAGAACCGATATACCGCCCAACACTACTGCACTTAATAATGGGATGCAGCAATCCCCGAAACGTTGTATTTTTACTGTATTTTGTGCACTTTTAAGGCTTTTTCAAGACAAGATGTAAGGTCGTGCCTTACGATAATTTGCCACAGCATACTTTGGTATGTTAAAAAGGCAGTGTTGGATAGTAATTTCCCATGTTAAATGTTTTATAAAGTTCAAGGTTCGTAAATGTCCTGGAAAATAAAAAAGTCTTTGAAAAACTGAAAAATCTTTTAAGTCCTGGAATAGTCATGCAAATCCCATGAAAGAAAATCAAGTTTTGTTTTCCGTGTCGGACATCAGTGTCCAACATGCAGTTAAATATAAAAATAACAGGAAAAAAAACAATTGTAAGGTCCTTAACAAAAGAAAAGTTGTTTCTCAGGCCCCACCCGCACCGATTTTTTGACAGGAAATAAACAGAAACGGTGCGTCAAAAATAGCAGTTACAGAAAAAAAATGACCCTTAGTGAGAATGGAAATATAAAATTACTATTCTTGTCATTAAATAATTGTGTAGACACGTGGTAAGCAGAATTACGAAGCAGTGTTTTTTATTGTACCCAAAATAAAAAATAATTCCCCAAAATGTACAGAAAAATAGGGTCGAAAAATAAAAAATAAAATGTTACCTGCCCACACGGATTTCTTGAGAAAAAGTCGCGACAACCAACTTTCTTTTTTAAAGTAGCCTAACAGCAATGGTAGTGCATTACACCAGTTTCATTTAATGGAACAAAATCTGCCACAACTTGCCACGGTGTTAATAAGATTTCATATTTAAAAAAAAATGTATCTTTAAATTGTCTCATTTTCTTTTAATTACTAATTTCTGACCCTAGAATTTTCATTCACCAGTCTTTGAAAAATCCTAGAAAAGTCCTAGAATTTTAAAGTTACAGACGTGTATGACTCTGAAAGTTGACGGATGTTTACGAACTACGAACCCTGAAAGTTGACGCTCCAAACAATTTGCATGTGTTTTCAGAAATTTTTTAACGTTTCGTTTTGTGCATGTTGATACCATAAATCGTGTATTAAAAGCCCAGTTGTAGCTAAAGCCCACCTCCTAAAATCCTGTAAATTCAAAATCATGACATAGTGAATTTAAGGCCCACCCCTCAAATTGTCGTTTTTCTACGAAAAATTACCTAAAAGTTAAATGATGTGAATAAAGATAGTACTGCTTGCTATGTTTACTGGTCCCTTCTCCCTCCCTATAGTAAGGGCTCGTTTATGCAACGCGACCGTCTCGCTCGCCGAAAGCTATTTGCTAGGCAACCGTTATTTATTTACGATTAATTTCCCGTTTCTATTAAATGAATGCGGTAATAGACAACAAAGTAAACGTATTATAAATAACAACACGGATAAAGAACAAAGTGCAACAGTCATTTTAAACATTGCTACAACATTGTTGCCATTTCACGCTATTTCCAAAATTTCCTATTCTCGCTGAAAAAAATAGCTTCTAGCAGTGATCAAACGGCAATAGAATAAATAGCTTCTCGCAGCGAGAATTCAAAATCCAACATGGCGTCCATTTCGGAGTTATCGAATCGAAGACAAACCTTCGAATGCCGGTTTTCAGGAAACCGTCCGTCGTCGTGTACTGCAATAAAAATTGTTTTCTTGTTGTCATAAATCGACGCCGTCATGTTGCAAGCGTCGCACGTCGGGTCGCGAGGCACGAGGAGCAAATTTGCTTTCGCGTTGCTGCCATGGTTACTACGTATAGACAACTCGAAAGCCGCATTCTCCGACAAAGGCGAGAAGCAGCAAGCAGATTTTAGTATTGACCAAGTAAAAGCTAGTAAGCGAGAAACTTATCCTTGCGTAAACGCGGCCTAATAGTGAATTCTTCCTTTAGCTCCAACCCCTTCACAAGGCATCTCTCACCTAAGCCTCCTCCCTTCTTCACAGCAATTAAAGGATTTGTCGTTCAGAGATTGTTCAAAAGCTTCGAATTTTCTGTAATAGATGTCCAGAGGTTAGAAAATTGATAATGCTTGATTTAATGCTCCCCCCCCCCCCCTATTTTTGCCAAATTAACTGCGTAAACCCATGGGCGTTCAACCACGATTTACGGTAGAGGAGGGTGGAATACATTCAAAGCAGCTCAAAGGGAGAACAGGCAGAATAGGTTTCAACGCAAACGGGCATGAATCGCTTTCCTTTAGCTTAATTGCTTTCTTGCTTCTTTTAAACATGCAGCGGAGTGTTTTCAAAACTTCTAAGTTGTCATGTAAATGCCGTCATTGTGTAATGCTGTAGTGATGGATAATGGGTAAAACTGAAACAACACAAAGACTTATGAGAAAAAATATTACATGGTACCGACATAGTTTGATTTCCTGCACCTAGAGTACAAATTGCCCAATTTCAGCTCCCTAATATTGAGGGGTAAGCAATAATTCAATTTGGCTGTTGTAAACTTTTTTTAGAACACTTTAGTAACCATGGAAGCAGTATATTTTCTACAAGTTTTGTTTCAGGTTATGTGGATGATGTCATTTGGGTGGGGTTTTCAAATCGTTGTCCCAGCAATGTCAGTGCAACGTGAATTTTGGAATAGGTATAATTAGATTATTGCCTAAATGACTTGGATAAAGTACAAATTTAATTATGGATAGGTGGATATTGACAAAATTATGAATGATAAATCCATCGGAATTATATGTAAATGTGTAGTTGCTTACGTAGTGTTTGTTTTGTTTCAGAATATAACCTTTTACGGTACTGGGAATTCTTCTGAATGTCAACAGAAAATTAAAAGACTGTTGAACGAAACTCGTTGCCGTGAGAGCAAATATGCTGAATGTTTTGATGCAAGTGATATTCCCAAACACAGCGCATATTTTGTGGTAAATATTTTCAATCTGAAACGTTTAGCACAAGTAAGCAAGATTTACATAATTGCAACAAAGATCTACACTTATACCACGCGCCAAGGCTGTTTGCCGTGACGCGCATATCACGTGACTGGGCTAGTCCACTAAGAAGGCCAAAGAGCCGCTATTCTCGTTCGTCAGTGGCTAACTCTTGATGACATCACGGCAAACAGCCGTGGTTCGTGGTATATTACCCATTTGATTTGCATCATTATAGATTTTGGCAGTTCTTCTTCGTAAGCAGTGAGTCCATGGCTGACCAAGGAATTATTTCATGGGGTGCAAAGGGTCATTTACGCCCCCCCCCCTCGCCCGCTACCTTCAGTAGTATATTAAAAAAAAATTCATTTGTTGTTTGAAATTCCAAAAACGTAAAAAGCTGTAAATTTATGATATGAACCATATGAACTGGAAAAATGGAGCTGCAAATTTAGTTTTCATTAAACCATTTTTTTTAATAGTAGTTTGGTGTTACCAAAGGAAACCAAAGGAAAATGTACGAGGAATACTTTTCCGAAGTTGGTACAGTAAGTAAATGACGTCCCAACAAACACAAAAAACAATACGTTGGTGAAAAATGACAGTCAAGAAAACTTAACGCACAATTTCAGATTACAGGAACCTCACCTGATTCTTGCGAATTTTCAATAGACAGTCCGTCTTCGTCAGGCACTAAACGTTTTTGGAGCTTGTAGTTGTAACTACATAGTTCTGGACATCACGATTCGAAACCGGTGCTCGGTGTTGCCCACTGTGTGCGTCGGGCCTACTGGATGCGTCTGGCCCACTGGATGCGATGGGCCTAATATCGTGATGTCCAGAACGGATGTAGTTACAAGCTCCAATAACTTTTAGTGCCTGACGAAGACGGACAAATACTGTCTGTTAAAAATTCACAAGAATCTGGTGAGGTTCCTGTAATCTGAAATTTGCGTTAAGTTTTCTAGGCAGTCATTTTTTCGATATGTGCTTTCAGAGTAAATACCGCTACGGTATTTTTAACGTTGGTAAAAAAAAAAAAAAAGCAATTAGTATTTTGAGGCCATTGTTACGTTTGCCTTGGTGCCCTGCAGTCCCTTGTCTAGCCCGGTGTAAATGAATCCACGTCGTATGTAGAATATGTTGGTGGTACGTCATCGTTCTTGTTTTAAGTGCAGATTAATTTGCATTTAGTCTGTAGTATTGTTGACCTATGAGCAGACAGGGATGATAAAAAAAATGTAAAAAATCGGTTTGGGGAAAGTTTACGATAAAAACAAACACGAAATATAACGGTCACCCTATGATGGAGTTCAGTATTCCTTATTAATTTTTAATTATTAGAGGGGGAACTCTTTCTGAGTATGGCAAAAACACTGTCCCCCATTAAGTTTATTGTGAATAACTAACTGTATTGAAGTATCAATATCGGTGTCGGTGAAGAAAGTGTCAGATAGTGTCAATGTCGTATGGTATCGGATTGGTAAAAGTTGGTATCCCCGAGCCTTACTGACATCCTTACTAACATGCTGACATCCTGACTTGCTATGTTTGGACGTATTATAAATGAGTGTAAGAGTGTCTGATATGAATAACTGCAAAGGGATGTATATATGTCATTGCTCACTGAATTCTTACGTCTTGCATGGTTTTTAGGCATTTAAACTTTTCTATTGTTGCGATGGAAAAATGCTGGTGTGTGACGTCAGCGGATGAGTGTATGCGGAGGTTATATTGTGTAATAAATTGTATAACAAATCATTTTAAACTTTTTTAGGCCTTTTCTACATATGCATATGTAATGACATTCTTTAATATGTCGAGTCCTGTCAGCCGAAGCAAATTTCAAAACGTTGTGGAAACGTTTTGCAGTGAGAACTGGACAGAGGTAATTAAAAAAGTTGCTTGTACTAATGTGAGTGTACTGAACAACAGGTATATCGTAGGTTATTTACAGAATGATAACCACTTACTGTACTGATCCTTAGAAATGCCTAAAATGTTTCTGGAATGTGGTACAGTGGTGGAATTATCATATTTTGAGACTGAAGAGGTGTGCGCTGTGTTGCCTAAGTTTTATCCATTTTAAACAATAGCCCTTCATGGTTGGGGCTTAGTTAAATTTTTAAACAGCATTGGTGGTTTAATGAAAAAGTCAGCAAAGAAATAAGCAGTCATTCACAACATTTATCCAAAGAGGCCACCAGTGCCATTTTGTATCAGGTGCCCCTCTCTCCCTTCCTCCGAAAGCGTAGAACTGGATAATACCAAACACCGATAATTCGGTAGTGTTACTTTGCTTGCTAGTCTGCACCTCAACAGTTCAATAACGCAGAAACTAAAACAGTCCAGGTTTTACTTCAAGCTGTCGTCTCCAAGGAAACAGTCAAGAAACTTACTCTGTTAATGCCATACTCAAGTGTTTTTTTTCTTCGTTTGAATCACTTTTCCTTTCCCAGAGGTCCTTGTGTCAGCTCTTTGCTGTCTCTGCTATCCTGGCTGCAGGTGGTGTTGGCTGCATTCAGTTTGTGCTGGATTTGGGATGAACCTTTTCCAAGCCTGCCACACATTCAGTTCTGGGGTTATAAGCTTTCCAATTTTCTTCTAAGCCAGCTCTTCCACATTCATGATCTAGACAGAATTTTCTTAGCAGTGTTGGATTGTTAGCGATTCTAATACTAGGAAGTGTGCCTCCTTCCTTGTGTCAGACTTAGGCATCACCTCTGTTTGTTCCCAATCGATCGTATGTTTGGTCCTCTTGCTATGAATGACAATGGCACTCATGTTTTGCTTGTCTTTGTCGACTTTAGACTGTGCATGCTCCTTGCCTCTCACCCAAACTCAACATTTGGTTTCATCGATGTAACCGTGCGGACATTCACCGCATGGGTCCCAGTATACTGCCCCGATGGTGGAGGTCAGTTTCGTTTATTCCTTGCTCTCACCTTCACTTCCAGCTTCATTCTCGCCATCATCATTGACTGCTCTCAACCCCTCGTCCTCCAGCACTTCGCTCTTCCTCCTGGCTCAGGTAGCTACCTAAGGTTCTCATGAAATGGGGGGGTTCCAGTTCGTGTAGGTGACTGTGCACAGAGGGGTCGGGGTGTAGGGGGGATCTTCCTCCTGGTGATTTGCTCCCTTTCCTCCTTTTCCAATATTCTTGCTTCCCAACATCTTCATCAGATTGGGTGAGTCCCAGAAGAAGCAGTCAATTCCTTTAACTTTAATTGATCAGCATTAAATCGCCTTTTCCGAGCATTACAAAATGTAAAATAAATAATTAAAAAACAAAAACAAAAACTCAAAACACAAGACAGATAGAATAATCAACAACAACTAACACCGCCAACGACATCAAACACTTCATTCAGAGGGTATAAAATAACAAAAAAAAAAACAGCAAAAGGCACAACGAGCACAATGAGCACAAAGGCACAAAAGGTAGTTGAAAAAGGTAGCCTAGTCGAAAAAGTACACAAGTTCTGGTGCACCGCGAAGTGCTTATCGAAGGCATTCTTGAAGGCATTGGTGCTTGAGGCAAGTACAACAGGTTCCGGAACGGCGTTCCAAATGTGAATAACCCGGGCAACGAAGGTGTGACGTGTCCATTCGTGTCGATGATAGCCAACCGTGATTTTCAGCGGATGGCCGCGCGTTTGTGCCCGGGTATTAACCAAGAAGTGGGAGCGAAGAACTGGCCCTCCGTAACCCTGTTGCATAATCTTGCAAAGGGTTATAGTGGCACCTCGAACGAATCTCCACCACAGGAAAGGCAGTTTTAGGATTTGCAGGCGTCTTTGATACGGGATGCCAGACAAATTCAAAACACATTTAGTAGCCCGTCTTTGCACCCGCTCAAGCGCTCTGAGATCCTTTTTTAAAAAGGGTGCCACAGCTCAGTAGCGTACTCGAGGATAGGTCGGACGAGAGCGAGGAACAGTTTCATGAAAACCTCCAGACGGCGCAAAGAAATAGTGTGGCGGATCATGAAGGAGACCATGTTGGCCTTCTTGATAGTGGAGGCAACGTGAGCAGAGAAATTTAGGTTGTTATCGATGATATCTCCCAGGGCCACTGTTTGATTGACGGTTGGAAGCCGGGATGCTCCCCAAAAGTAGTCCCTTTCGCATGTTGCATCGACCCAAATGCATCACAACCGTTTTCGCCGGATGGATCGAGAGTTTCCATGTATCGCACCATTCGTGTGTCCTAGTTAGACCGTGCAGAAGGTCAGTGCTTCCATTTCTAGTGTTAAGAATAACGCGTGTTTTTGAATCGTCAGTGAACATGTTCATGAAACAGGACGAGGAGTATCCAAAGTCGTTGAAATAAAGTAGAAACAGTAGGGGTCCCAAAACCGAACCCTGAATAGTACCGCTTGTCACAGGCATGGCCTTCGAATTATGCGCATTAACTGTCACAAACTGTGTCCTATTTGACAACCAGTGTTCGATCCAGGACAGAATTGGGCCCACAACTCCATACTGTACCAGTTTGTGAATAAGGAGGGGGTGGGAGACTCTGTCAAAAGCCTTAACACAATCCATAAAGACGGCATCAACAGGGACATTCTTGTCTAGAGCAGTAAAGATATCGGAGTAAGATTCAAGAAGATTGGTAACAGTTGATCTGTTTGGTCGAAAACCATGTTGCCCATCGCTCAGAAGTCCTTCGCTAGTCGTAAAGGTAAGAATGTACTGGTAGATGATTGAATCGAGCACTTTTCACAAGTGCGCGGTGACACTAATCGGACGATAATTGGCAGGATCCTGCCTGGAACCCTTCTTGAAAATAGGGTTCCTGCTTTGGCTTATGGCCTCTTTCACCCGTTCCCCCTCCTCTGAGCATGTAAGTCACTACTCCTATTGGCTTGTCCATGACTTTTTTCGGTTTTTCTCGTCCAGTTGGTTCTTACACGCCTTTGCTCAACAATATCGCATGACGAGCAAAGGCATGGAAGAACCCATAGGAGGAGAAAAACCGAAAGGAGTCGTGGACAATCCGATGAAGATAGTTACTTACTTGCCTGGAGTAGGGCAACGGGTGAAATGGTCCTCGGCCAAAGCAGGAATTGACTGCTTCTTTCGGAACCCACCGAATCTGTGAAAATGGTGGGAGCAAGATTGTTGGAAAGATCAGAAAGGGAATAAACCACCTGGAGAGAAGACCCTTTCTCCCGGACCATCCAGTACACTGACACCAACCCTAACCGGAACCCCATCTCGTGCGAACCACCATTGCCCTACCCGAGATGGGAGGAAGAACGAAGCGCTGTATGTTGAACAAGGGTAGAACAGTCGATGAGGACGGCGAGAAAGAAGAAGGCCCGCAAGCCGGAAGTGAAGATGGGAGCGAGGAACCCCTGAACTATGACTCGACGAAACTGCCCTGCATCATCGGGGCAATATGGTGGGTCCCCTGTGTTAAACGTCCATAAGGTTACGTAGGTGAAACCATATGTCCAGTTTGCGTGAGATAAAGGAGCATGCACAGTCTAGAGTCGACAAGGACAAGCAATACATCAGCGCCATTGCCATTCATAGCAAGAGGACCAAACATAAGATCGATTGGGAACAAACGGAGGGAATGCGTAGGTCTGACACAAGTAAGGCGGCGCACCTCCGAGCATTAGCATCACTGGCAATCCAACACTGCCAAGAAAATTATGTCAAGCTTATGAATGTGCTTACAAGAAAATTGGGGGGCTTGTAACCCCCGAACTGGAGAGCGGGCTTGGTAAACAATGGAAAAAGTTTCTTTCTAATCCAGCACAGGCTGAAGGCAGCAATACCACCTACAGCCAGGAGAGCAAACAGCTGACTCAAGGCCCTCTGGGAGAAACAAAAACAACTATAAACTAAAGTAACTAAAACAAATTAAAACAATTGTCACAATTAAAAACAATTAAGAACAATTTTAACTAATATATTAAAATTTAAAATAGAAAAATATGCATAAAACATAGATGGCTGCTACAAAAAAAGTTAACATCACGCAGTTGTAAGTTAAAATCAGAAACACTTTAAAAATTTCGAAAGATCAGTCTTTTTGAGAACACGTCTAAATTGCTGTAGACTGGTGGAGTTTACCAACTCCGATGGTAGGGAGTTCCACGGATGCACCACACGGTTTGAGAAGAAGTACTTTCTGCAATCTTTTTTGACTGCTGCTACTGTTAGTTTAAAGATATGACCTCTAGTATACCCATTGCCACGAATACAGAAAAAGAGATTTTGATTTAAATCAACAAGTCCACGTTAAATGGAAAAAGTAAGGCAAAGGTCGGCATGAAGTCGCCGCAGCTCCAAAACTCAAGGCCAAGGTGGTTTAGTCGCTGTACATATGAGAGGTTATAGCATCCTGAAAGATATTTGGTAAAAGATCTTTGTACAGATTCGATACGTTTGATATCTTTTAATAGATGGGGAGACCATACTAGACTGGCATATTCTAGAATAGGCCGCACATAAATGGTAGAAGCTTTAATTAAAGTTGGCACATCGCGAGAAGTGAAACATCGCCTTAGCATGTATCCAATTCGCTTTGCCCTGGAAACTACCTGATTACAGTGGTTAAAGAAATTTAAGTCTGATGACAGGTATACTCCAAGGTCCTTAATGCTAATTTCCGATTTAAGGTCGTGGTTATCTAGTGAATATGTAGATTTGCAATTATTTTTACCAATTGGGAAAGTATGGCATTTTTGGACATTGATTGGTAGCTGCCATCTAGTGGACCACATGTTTACATGTTCAATCGCTGTTTGGAGCAGAGTATTGTCGCTAGCAGTTATAAAAGACCTATAAATCTTAACATCATCTGCGAATTTAGGCATTTTTATGCCATTAATGGTGGTTGACAGATCAGAAATGTAAATCGTGAAAAGTAAGGGGCCCAGTACTGAACCCTGTGGGACACCACTCGTAACCGGCAAGTAGTTAGACAGAGAAGTTCCTAATTTAACCGCTTAACCAACTAATTTAACCAACTCTGCCTGAACATATAATTTTGTTGTTTTTATTCCCCCTAACAATAGTAAAGTTAAACCTAAACCTATTTTTTAGAATAAAAATTAAATAACACTCCCAACTTATGGAAAAGGTGAACATGCACCGCTATTTTGTGACTGATCGAGGTTACTTCATAGGTAGTTTTAAAATGTGGTGATAAGTGGATGAATGGTGAGGATGAAGTTAATTCATCAACTCGTCACCACGATTTAAGTTCCTGACTGAGCGACTTGGCTTAGTTAGGAAAATCTAGGGGTGTTCACCTTTTTCTCAAGCCGGCAGTGTTTTTTAATTTTTTTAACTATAAATTTATCCCAGCAATGTATACGTAAACGGAAAACTCTACATTGGCGTGTTTTCCTTTTCGAACCACACAATTTCTTTTCCAACACAAAGAAGTTGACTTGGCATCAGATTAACTGTTAACAACTTCATATAATTATTGTTAATAAATTTATCAATTTTTTTTAACGCTACTTTGAAATGTCACTACTGAGCTGCACACCAGCAAAGTTAGTTTGTGGTCTAGGTCTGATCATTGGCCAAAGGTGCCTCGGCTGTATTAAGATCCGTAGCTCTTCCGAAGCTAGGAAATATGATCGTTAGTTAGTTTTGTTTGTTTTACTCTGGCTGAATACCAAGTTTTCGTTTCTGGGATAGAAAAAGGGGATTTGGACTCCCATAACATTAACTTAAGTGGTCTGTAATCCATCCAACCCATTCTGAAACATCTCCAAAACAATAACACAATACCACCAACGTAGAACAAACACA
>JAHWFP010122439.1:0-18969 GCA_023313725.1 Lithobius niger
GGAGGGGAGACTTCCTTGCTATAACGGATTTCTTTTTTTTTTTTTTTGTATTTTGTTAGTGCTGGATGGCATGCATAAAAAAAAGGTGCGAAAATGCCGTTCGGTGCTTATGTTGTTTTTGGGCCGAGTTAAATGCTTGTTTTGGAGGGAGTGGGGAGGACTTTAGAGACCGGTCATTATTTATCGCCGGGGAATGGGGGGAGTATGAAGTTTTTCGACCCTCTCGAGGGGGGGGGGGCAATTTTCCAGGTTTCGTGGCTTCTTTGGTCTTTCCGGTGCTGACTATGTTACGGATGTGGGCATATACAAGCAAACAGTGTGTTCATCATACTTATTGTATGAATCTCGACAAGAGATGGGTGTAAGGCACCATTAACAGAAAATTTTTAACCCTTTTTAACCCAACATGTTTTTTCGTCAAAAACGAGACACGTTTCGTTACAACTAATGGTGACTGTCGCTGTAGAGAGCTACTTACTTAGTTTGGTTACAGGAATCATCTACAGACAGTCTCAATGTGTATGCAAAAAATTCCATTTTTCTTGGGGGGGGGGGGGGGGTCACAATATTTTTTGACCGGACCTTGAGGGGGGGGGGGCTGTCGGCCAAGATTTTTTCCGGGTGTCGAAGGCAGGGGGGGTGTCATCGAAAATGTTAATTTGGTGGTCACATTTTCAAGTCCTACGCCCCTCCCCCCGGCCGTAAATAATGACCGGTCCCTTAGTCATTCAGAAGGTATTGGAAGGTGGTTGGTTACCGTGCTACTGCCTGGGTGACCCAGCACACGTCATTTATCGTACCTAAATAGGATTTGTAAAAAAAGGTGACTTCTGACCGGCAAGGGGTCGACCCACAACGCGTATGAATAGCACTTGAATTTAACTCTCGGTCCACATTAAAATGATAAAACACTCTTAAAATACGAGCTACACCAAGTTGCTGGCTGTAAGTCAGTCAATGGGACCGTTGGTAGTGACCATAGATTAGAAAGTTAACTAGATGTACCGTCTCACCTCTTCCCATCCTACGCGGAGCTCTAGCGGAAGTTGCGGCTACTAATACCTCTGCTAATGCTTTTGCCTTCGAAGCAGCACGAAACCAAAGCATTAGCAGAGGTATTAGTAGCCGCAACTTCCGCTAGAGGTGACCTACGACCCAACAGCAATGTTGGTATACTACCAACATGGCCGTTGACTGAAGCCAGCAACCTGGTCTTGCTCCTGCATATTTTGGTGTGTTTTATCATTTTAGTGTGATAAAGACCCTCAATTTGGGTCGAAAATTTAATCCTAGTGCTATTCACACGCACTGTGGGTTCTTTGCCAGTCAGGAGGTATCTGTTTTTACAAATCTTCCTGAACGACTGAAATACGCCGAAATGGCTGTTGTGTATAATTTATTCGTGTTTTTTAATGTACGCCACAATTCTTTTTGTTTGGTGGTTTATTTGCGTGCAGGGCAGTAACATTCGCAGTATAAAGAACGCATTAGACTACCCAATTGGTGATGCCTGTTTTTTTCAAACGCCATAAACGTGCTTATACTTGATTCGTTTTAAAGCAAAAGTCTTCAAAACAGCCAACCGCTGGCGTCACTGTAGGATGGGAAAATTTTAGGGCAACCACCTCAGGAACTCCACCAGCCCATCCTGGTTATTTGGTACTTTATAAACTCTCGGGTAGAGAAACAGTCTGATATCACGAATTCCTAACATCTTTTATGGCTAACATGCAGAACATCCAAAATATTAAAAAAATCCTTTATTTTAATTGCATTAAATACAATTAACTTACAATCCTAACTACATCCTAACTTATTCCAGAAGTATTTTATCAGCCGTGTATATATATGATTGGAAGTCCTCTCTCCAGCAAAACTAAACTGTTAATTTCTCCATTTCTATTGAATATATTTCGACCAAACCTGGCCAGATAGTAGATAGCAACTTTTCCAAACTTTACACCAACTTTTATGCAATTCCGTGCAAGAGTAAACGTAGGAAGCCACACGTAAATTTGAAAACTGTTCACTTGTTGTTGTTGTTCTGCTTCTTGGCTGACACTGTTTCAGAAAAAAACTACTGCACCTAGCTAAAAACTGAAACATGATCTGAGCCAGAAATTTCCCGGGGCTTCAACCTTAGAAGGACCACTTTTTCGATTGGTCCATCCATTCCAGAGTAACGGGACCCTAAACGATCATTTTGATTGTTTTAACCATTGTATTTAGGGAACAATGCCACTCAGCAAACTCCAGATTCATTCTTCGTCCACGTGTCATGTCTTTGCTAAAAAGTTGATTGTTGAACGGTAAAATGAAAGAATCAGTGTTTCAGCTAAACGCATATATTTTTAAACCAACCTAAGCTGCCAGGCCTCGAAATTGGCAGCTAAAAACGATAGAATTGTGTATTTATTTCGCAGATGCAGGCTTTCAGAGATGAGTTGAATTGTTTCAAAGTGGCCAGCAACAATCGACTAAATGCATAAACCTTTGTAGCGCGACGCCATAGCCGTAAAAAAGGTACACGGATTACAAACAAAAACGTCAAGTGTGCCGTAAAAAAGGGGGATATACGATTGAATTTTCACTTGTTAAAATGAACACGGATAAAAATTGATGATTTTCAATTGAAATAATAAAATGTACAATTCAGAAATTTCCATCTGTTCAGGTACCGTTGTGCTTTACCAATCATATATTCAAAACGTAAAGCACAACAGCACCTAAACAGATGGAATTTTCTCAATTGTGCACTTTATTAGTTCAATTAAAAATAATCAATTTTTATCCGTGTTCATATCAACAAGTGAAAATTCAATCATATATCCCCCTTTTTTACGGCACACTTACATTTTTGTTTGTAATTTAATGTTTATTGTGTGCATATGGTCAGGAAACGGTGATACGATTGGTGAATAACTATTTTGATGCAGTTACAAATTACGAATGTCTTCGAATTTTGCTTATTTCTATAGTTAGCTTCATTCCGTCTTTATTTGTTTGGAATTCCTAATTTTAGATAAGGTCCCACAATCATGCTCGCTGATCATTTTCCCTAAAGCGTCGTAATCAATACCACATTTCTTTAAATTTTTCAAATCTTACATCCGTGACAAGATCGCATCGTCATTGGCTTGGAGTTGCTCTTATGTTTGCCAGCTCTCCTCCCTCCCGCCTTACTTCCTCGCTCTTCCAGCCATTCCGCACCCTCCCTCCCTCCCTTCCTTCTTGGGCCAGAGAAAGTGGTGGAAAGATACCATTAATATGGATTGAGACGGCAACCGTTCATTCTTCAAAACCGGCTAGATTGCCTGCTGTTCAGGGGCCAATTAATTTCATTTCAACACCTCTTAAAACCTGAAAGGGACGCATTAATTGAAATTTACACAGCCATAAGTATGGAAATCCTACGGGGAACGCTCAGGTTATTAATCGCAATATTTTCCCGTAGATTCTCGCGTTTCTCCTCGTGATCTTGACGAGATTAATGTCCAGCGACGCCTTGCGTCACGATAAACAAACTCTGTAACGACGGCAAGCCATGCCGAAGACTTACTCCGAAGAAGCCGCCAAGTCACCAACTCGAGTCTGGATGTGTCCCAAGAAATCTGGTGCCGGAATGTGACGATGAGATGTCGTTTTCCGACGCAAGGTGGCGTTTGGGATCAGAGCGGCAAACCGGGGGGGGGGGGGGTTGGGGAGGGGGTTGGCATGAAGGCGAGCGAGTGGGAATTTATGGGTGGTGACGGTTCGAGTCGCAATGGCAAGACTCGTTCTTTAATAATAAAATCAAAATTATTGTTTGACGTCTCTACCGTGTTTTCAGACAGAATGCGAAATGGTGGTTGCCGGGGAGGTGGGCGACAGTTTGGATATGAAATAAAAACGAACTGCCCGACATCACTGCTAAGTTTGCTTTCGTCAGAAAATTGTAAAAGGCAGCGCGGTCATCTTCACGTAGGTGCATTTTATCGTCTTGTTTTTTGTTTTTTTTTAGCAGAGACGTTACCTTAATAATCGCTGTTAATGAGCAGTTACGGAATAGTTACGTATGAATTTCATAAAAGTATAAAATAAAGACTCGGAGCCCGCCGCAGATTTAGGCCCGTATTCTGAACACTGACTAAAACTCGTACTTGACTTGAAATGACGTCACACCTATTTAGTGCCATTCACCACCAGAACCTCTTTTGGATACATTTGGAAGAAATCGGGTGGTGAATGGCACTTAATAGGTGTGACGTGATTTCACGTCAAATGACGTCACACCTATTAGGTGCCATTCACCACCCGATTTCTTCCAAATGTGTCCAAAAGAAGTTCTGGTGGTGAATGGCACTAAATAGGTGTGACGTCATTTCAAGTCAAGCACGAGCTTTAGTCAGCGTTCAGAATACGGGCCTTACTATGGCGAAGCAATATCAAAGCTTACCACACTATAAGAATAAATTCCTTATTAGGAGGATATCAATAAGGAGAAGCCGAAAGAACTCGCACGCATCGGTTTACATAACAAGAAACATGAAGGGAAACACTCGATATTTCGCCGGCTAATTGCGTGAACTTTTGCGTCAGTATGGATTATCGGTAGGATTCAGCCCTTGGTTTCAAAGGAAGTGGGTTCAATTCCCCGCTCAGGCAGTCTGACATTAAGTCGAAAAGGCAACGTAAATACTAAGGCGGTACCGAATCCGAGCTACCGAGCCGATTCTCGCCGAGCAGAGTATAGCATAGCCGAGCAATACAGCTCGCGTCTAGTCTTGGTCCGCGATCCTGGGGACGATGGACCTTGAACGCGGGCTTCATTCTGACGGTCAACTCATTTCCAGCCGATTCCAGTCGATGATTTCGGTCGATGATGCATGGTTCCTGATCCAGGAAGGTTGAACGGCTACCACAGAATTCAAGATAGGAACTAAATTTGTAGGTAATTCGTGCAGATTAACTACTTTTTTTTTTAATGCTTTTTTTTCGACATTCGCTTTCATATTACATTTGGTAACCGCAGCATTGTTTTGGTAAAACCAGTTTGTTTTAGCGAAAAGATTTGCTGTTTCTCGAAGCCAGCTTGGTAATTGGCAAGTGCTGATTAATTAAAGTGCTCGGTTCTGTTCGGCAGCACTGATCGGCTCGGTTCTGCTCGGAGCACCAGGCTTCTTATGAGCGCTCGGCTCGGGATCGGCTCGGCAGGAAAAATGTCCTTAGTAAATACGTTTGTCTCCGTATTTATTAAAACATGCTAAGACATTGCGATTTAAAAAAAAATTATCCGTATGCTCCTAGTCGTAAAATGGGGGCAACTCTTTCTTTTTTTGTACTGTGTCAGTCCTGTAAACAAGTAAAAGTTGTAAAATGTTTGAAAAAAAATTTCCTTCCTAAAATACGGTAAATAGCCTGGAAATTGACCTTACTGCTCTGGAAAACCTCAAAAACCCAGGGGTGTGTGTTTCAGTGTGAAATTTATATGAAATAATGCGGGCGTTAACTATATTCGGCATTGCAGTGTAGAAAATGGGCAGCATTGCTGGCTAATGGTATAGTAACACAAATCAAATGTTTTATTGTAACAAAATAAGGCATCAGCCAACCGTAATATTTTTTTTTTTTTTATAATAAAAAATGCTGCAACAGTTTATTAAGAAAAAGCGATGAAGTTATTTCGTCAGACTGTTAATAACGAGCGATTTGCAGGCGTTGTAAGTGGACCAATGTTTTTTTTTTATTTTTTCCTGTGGCTGCGTTGTATCATTTTCTTTTTAATTTGGTAAACTTAAGTTATTCCCTCTTAAGCCATCTTTATTACGTCGAGTGTCTTTTAAGAGGGAGCTAAAATCGTGCCTTTAATAAGCTTCACCATAAATTGGCCTTTTTTGCTTTTACATCTGCATTGCTTGTGGGGGTTTTTGAAGGCCATTTCCGAAGCTCGTTTCCGTAATTTTTGAGAACTTGACTGACCGGAATGTGCTTTAAGGACTGGACCTTAGAGCTTGTGGTGATTCACACTCTCTGTTCTGGTCTCACACGACGGCAAATCACAACGGTAATATGCGGAAGCCGCGGGGGAGATTTTCACTTGGGCTTTAAAATTGCATTGCAAGTGTAATAAAAAGGTTTCCCAGGGCGCACGGAGGACTCATTTCATATCCGGTGCATCAGTAGCTGTGCCTTTTATGAGATTTGGATGCTTGTGATTTGAGCTTTCGCCTCGCTACCTTTGCCCACCTCCACTTCTTGTACCCCGCCTTTCCTTTGCGCAGAACACATGCTCTTAGCACCGGGTTCGAATATTCAGAAGTAGAAGTTCCCTTCCTTTTAAATCCGCTAAGATTTCGTTGTTATTGTTAAATGTCCAACATTTGGCCTAAGCTTTTCCACCCGCTAAAGGGATTAGGCTCGTAAATGCTTGCTGGCAATAATTCTGGTTTGGAGTTTTCGGCTCTGTTTATTCGTTAACTTTTAACTTTTCACCTCTAAATTCTTCATCGTGTTCTGCATGCCTGCCCCCTTCCTTCGCTTCAAGCTGAAGTAGACTTCAAGACGTAATGTATGAGGTTTGTGTAATTTTGATTCATTTTGAAGTAAAAATCAGTAGTAGGAAAACTATAAAGACTTGTAAGGGTCACATGAATCCACCCAAAACTAAAACTGGTACAAGCGAAGCCGCCAAGTTTCCAAAAAGGGTCGGCCTTTGAAAGTAGTGATATCGTTCAACCAAGGAAAGGCCGCCAAGGTTAATCCCATCAGCCAATATAATGGTACCGACTGATAGTTCGAAAGTTAAATGCGCGGTAGCAATCGTCAAGTTTTCATTTAACGTTGAACGTATTATTCGGTGCGAGTAACTTGGTTAATGGGATTTGATAAGTAGTAATAAAACTATTAAACTATAAACTCAAAACTGGGAACTTAATGATTGCGAAAGATAAAGTTTAGCTTAAAATCTTTAACAACTGTTGTATAGAGTTAGTACTAAGGCCCAGTAGCCATTTAAACAAGAATTTTTGGAATGGGTAAATCTCAACAATTTCTTCTAAGTAGTTTTGAGGGGGGGGGGGGAGTTTTGTTTGGTACGCTATTTTATAGATTGCTGCCAAGGAAATAGTGCCACCCTACCGGTCGCTGGGCCCTAACCCACCCCCCCCCCCCCCCCCCCTTCCCCAGGAAATAGCTGCATTTATTATGCAATCTTTCTTTAGTGACTTTAAGGATTCACTTCTAGTGTGGTAGTTCCTAACGAGTTGTAGCAGTATTATTCCTCTGAAAACGAATTATAACTCATATGCATATAACTGACGTATACTGGCAAAAAAACCTAGCTGTTGAAAAATAGGTAACGAAAGTTCATGTTGCCTTTTGAATGTCTTTACTGTGACGAACTTTTTTTTTTTTTTGAAGCCATTGGTTATAATAATAAACTTTATTGTAGCACGTCAAAGTACATAAGATCGACAAAATTCATGGTTCCATGGCTTCCGGGCGTCTGGTGACTTTTTCGACTACATCTGGCTTTCCTTACTCTTCAATAGTCCTTCTACGCAACAAATCGTAAATCTTTCTTTCCAAACGTGGGTCTTAATGTGCGTGCAAGCGCATAAAAGAGTGACAACAACTGCACGCACTGTTATGACCACAGATTAGAGCTGATTTATGAGTTAAACAGCGATTTGGAGTGGGGGGTGGGGGAAGCCTTCGAACCTATTGATTGGACTTCTGGACGGCCGAAAGGGGTGAGAGCTCGCTCGGTTGCCTCTTCGTCCGCTCGAGCTGATCTGGCTGGCTGTTTCGCCGAGGCGGGTTGGGTCGGTCGGTCAACAACGGCGAAGAGCGGCGTAATTTCATGCGAAAATGATTTAGAATTAGATCGATTAAATCTTAATGTTAATCTTCTCGTTTTAAATAGTAATCAAAGCGTGTATCAGGTGGGCCTTTTCTCGTATGCCAAGTGCGATGGATGAGTTTAATGGCTCCGAATGGGCGGATTCTGACGGTTCCGCCATACCGAATTGAAGGAGGCTAATGTGTACGGGGAGTGGGTGTTGGAATTATTCATGACCACTCATGCTCGCACTGACCGCTATATATCCATCTGCAACTGCGCTCACTTTGCTTGGCCTCCTCCTCTTCCCCCCCCCCCCCACCAATCTCCATCCCCCAAATCATGGCCGTCTATGTGATTAGTGTTGATTGGGCAGTGATGCCTGTGTTTGAGTCATTGGTGTTATGTTGGCCTGTTGTGTGCAAGGGCTGTTTGGTACGGGGGCAGGGGGTCTGTCTAATGTTTGTGCATATACGAAAGAGTTCTAATTCGTTACTTGATGCTACTGGCTAACTTTACGGTCAACGTGAATTTATGGCTGTAGCGTTATTCCATTTATTGCAGTAGAGTTATTCCTTTACAGACAATAAATTCCGTAGGCAGCCATGTTGGCGGTCTTAGCAGAGGGGGTAGTCTAACGTTTACTTAACAAAAGGTTTGTTTAGTTTTGAAGAATTTTGCTGGTCTAGTTGAAATGGTTTGAGCTGTTAAATCTTCCGAGTTGCTGTAGAGTTTTTGCTGTAGAGTTATTCCTTTTATTGCTGTAGAGTTATTTCTTTACAGACAACAAATTAGTCAGCCGTGTTGGCAGTCTTAGCAGAGTTGGTAGTCTCACATTTACTTACCAAAGGACTAGCGTCGTACCCGGCTTCGCCCGGGGATTTGTTTGACCCGTGGTTGTTTCCCAGTATTTGCTCGGTGCTGCCTGATCGTTCACTGCAACAGTCGATTCTTGTTTGTGTAACACTCCCCCTTTCCGCTAATCCTCTCCCTCTTCTATCCCCTCCTCCTTTTATCCCGACCTCTCCCTCTCCTCTTGGTTTCCTTGCCTGCGTCCTCTTTGCTATACGTAGTTGAATGTGGATGGTTATTTGAATTAATAGCAAACACCCCCCAGAAATACTCTTTTAGGTTCAGTTAAGCGTAATCGTATGCTTAATGGTAACAGCTCAATTCCCCCCCCCCCCCACTCCCAGTCTTTCTTATGTGATGCGTACCGTGTGAAAAAGAATTGTGCATGACGTCATGTAATACTTGCCCTTGAGATTACCACGGTGTTTGGTTAGAAGGATAATTGTTAGACCGAATTGTTAGTCGAGGCAACAATGTGGCAATTTCAACTTCTTTTCAAGGCAACAACGTCCCAGTTTCAACTTCAAGCCGAAGAATTGACACACTCGCACCTTTTCATTGTTCCCCTTCCGGGGTTCGTTGTGGTTGCTTCATTTCTGCTATGAGACTTTGGTTTATAATGTAAGAAGAAGAAGATTTGTTCAGTTTTACATAATTTTACTGGTCTAGTTGGAATGGTTTGATATGTGAAATCTTCCGAGGTGCTTGGGTTCATGGAATCATGGAAGCTGGAGAATAATATGAATGATCAATACTCTTCATCAACTATTTCGATATAATAGTTATTATTATCATTATCGCGATAATGTTTGTCCAATCGTACGAAGACTTTACTGGATGTAACTTTTGGTAGGCTACTCAGTACTCAGTGCATTTCAAATTTTGCACTTATTCCAGGTGCACTCTTGTCGTAAGGCATGCATTACACCATGATTAATTAGCAACATAAATTTGTAATGAAAGACTTGGCTACTAAACCAATCTTGTAATTCGTTGACTTCACGTGGTTTGTTCTCCTTAGCTGTAACGAGTTAATGTGACTTTAAGCCTAATCGTCATGAAGGTGAGCTTCCGTGAATAACTGAACCTGTGAAAACTGATGAAAGTAGTAAAAAAACAACAACTGTGCACCGACTAACAGAATCGCCAATAAATGAATGGAAGTCACGAACACAAATGCAATATAGAAATATTTAAGTAAGTGCGTAAATATTTGCAGTTGTTTTATGAATTGGAGTGATGCTAGAGAAGCCGAAGGCCGAGCGGAGCTCCGTTTATGAATCCACTCCAAGGCAACCATTGTATCTGCATCACGAAATAACCACTGCATCAATTAACACCAGATTTTGCACATTGATAGCGTTAAGCGTACAGGTGGTTTGTATAAAAAAAAATATTAAATCGGATATGTTGTTGAATAATGAAGGTGACAAAATGGTGATATGGTACAAGTTTTCCGCCCCTTTGCTCACGCCAAGTAACCTCGCAACAGCAGCTTCGGAAGCGCGCTGAAATCTTTGCCGGCATTAATTCTCAACCGGACTGAACAAAAATCCTTCAAACTTTTGGGTGCTTTGTCTGCTGAAAAACCAAATTCGGGAAACCACTCATCGCAACCGGTGTCAATGCCATCCAGCGACGCCATCCGGTGAAAGCAAATGGACAAAGAAACAAGATGCGATGACGCAACCGAAAAGATGAGCAACAATGCTGTGTCCAATGCAACGCAGGTTGTTTGCACTCTTAAACAACTGCCTTTGCCCGATGTAATGTTTCAACATTAAATTTTCTCTTATCAATGTTTATTCAACTTTAATTTGTTGTGTGATTAATAATTGCTTCGCTCCATTTTGTCGACCGTGTAACTGATGATGCCCTAGTAAATAATTAGACAAATCTGAGGGTAATGTTAACTTAGGGTATAATTTTAATTACCCAGTGCTCTCCTTGGGTAGAGTTCCTCTTGTGTCGTTTGTTTTTGTTGGTGCGCTACTTTTTTTGTAACCTTAATCTACTCCAAACAAAACGTGTTAAGGATTCCCGCCAAGTTTTTCGGCCGTGTGAAGTCGTGATGTCAAACGCCAAGCTCTTTCGCCAAGCTAATCCCACCGACTAATAGTTCGAAGGTTAAATGAAATATATGAAAATTGCTTACTGCGTGTAGTGACTGCCGTGCTCATATACATTTTATCTTGATAGGTGTTATCGTTTATCATCTTGGCGGGCGACACACTAGCGCATGTCTTGATTTATTTTTATTTTTTTTTTGGTTTGACTGTTTGTCTTCTTCCTTTGATCCCTGGTTGCTTGCACTAAAAAGACATCTTGGGTGTTATCCCCAGTTGGTTGGACACACGACGAAAACTCTGTTCTGATGTCCTCCGATTAAATACCCTTCCTACTTTTTGATATATCACTAAACTCGCGCCCGTATCCATAAGCTTCGTGTTCCAAAAATTATCGAAAATTACCGGAACCAGTGCACCCGAGATTACTACCTGTGATAAGACATTAGTTAATTACAGATGCTAGTTTGGATCTTCTTGACAGAGTCGAGGTGGAATTATCTGTTATGTTCCAAAAGGAGTGCTGCACTGTCACATAGTGTGGTACAGCAGCAGCGCCCGCTTAATGAAAATAAGTAAGGTGTAACCTGGGGGCCCTAGTAATTTTCTCCTGGCCCCCTATTCGTTGATTGCGTTTGATAAAAGATAAACATCCGAAAATGCAATGCATTATGGTGTAGCGTCTTCCGAAATTGAATGGGCCATAAAAGCAAGGTATATATCGCCCCTCCCCCACCCTTGCCAGTTTGGTTTCGTTTCACAGCTCCCCAACCCCCCCTTTTGCCTCCCCACTTTTGCCACGGGGAATCGGTGCTTGAATTGCCACTAATTATCGAACAGATGAAACAAAACAGACACGGAATCCCAAGAGCTGAATTGAGCGAGATCGGAGAACTGGTCCGAGGGGGGCCCTTTTCTCTTTCCTTTTCTCACGTGCTCTTTCAATCCATCTCCCCATTTCTGCGTTTAGTTTTTCCCCTCTTTGTTTTTCCTCTCATGTAGCTAGTAATGTTGAAAGGCCAAGAAGTTTTTGTTTGCGTGCAACTTTCTGTCATTTGGTTAATACATATTTCGCCAGATCAACCTAGCCTCGTGTATGACAGGATAAGATCTAGATTTGGGATTTGTTTGACGTCTTTGTGATGTGTGGCGCGGTGGCAACCCGGACCACTGTACTGTGACTGAGGTTGGCGCTAATGACCTCGTGGTCGAGGTGCCATTAAAGTATTAAACCGCGATTTCCCCCTTTCCCCTTGTCGTTATCTCTAATTATTAGCCTAATTTCGTTAGATTAAAATTTTGTTGAATCGGTTTGGGTATTAAATTTCTGTCATGTCAGTTCGGTTTCGGTTTTGCAGTAAGGCCTTGAAGCATATCCTTCATACTCAAAATACTCAGCGCATTTCTTCCCACCGCCCACATGTACCTAAAATGTAGTTTGCCACCATTTATCACCGACGTATAAACTCTACTAATACACCCGCCCATTACATTGTTGGCTTTAATTAGTGGCTAAGGATTCGCCGTTGGGTAGGGAAGATAGTGGTCTAGAAGACAGCGTGACAGCATGATGCTGCATTGCACGAAAAGGCGTGTCATATACTTTTGCTAAGTTCGTTTCAGAAAACCGACTGCCACACCAACCTTACACAATGCTTCCTTTTGAGGGGGGGGGGGATATCCCTCCTGAATGTCCCTGGTGTCACCGGCCACCTACAGTCGGTCATGTGTTGATAGATTGTCACCATCATGATGGTGTTCGCAGCTGCCATTTCTATTTTCTGCGCGTCTGTTGGCCGATGAGTCTGTCATCCTATTCGGGTTTTTTTTTAAATTTTTGCAGGAGGTACATATTTAGGATTAGATCTAAATTTAGGGTTTGTCTATTATCTCTGCAATGTGTGGCGCAGCGTCAATACGAACCCCCTCACACTGTGACTTGAGGTGGGCGCTAATAACCTAGCTGTCGACTCGCCATGAAACCCCACTAACCCCCCCCCCCCCCCCGAGGTGGCGTTAGTCACTGACGACAGTGGCGCCCTCTACCATGAGATGATTTTTTTACATCTTACCCAGCACAGATTTGAATTATGTGCGGAATGATGGACCTGCCACTTCACTGCTGCAGGAAGCCGACTAGCGCAAAAAAAATGCTGGTTAGATATACTGAAGCTGGTTATGTTTAGTTTCGGGGCATGCTTGTGACGTGGTCGGAGCAACCAGGTTACTTTCGACGTACAGTGGCAACACTTTTGTTCTGGCAATTACCGAAAGTTTTGCAAACTTTCTGGTGATTGTTTTCAAGCCGCCACGACAAAAGGCCGCTACTGTTTCTGTAAGGATTGACCGCACTAGCGCTGCAAGTGGATCTGTCACCTATTGAAAATCGGACGAAAATATCGTGGCGCCGTCAAGCGGCAGAGATATTGTCAACCTTTATAGTTTGCTCCCAGGTGCACGAGGACGTACCAAATTTTCACTCAATAATTCGGGAGATCGTGGCTTTGTCTGGTTCGTTAAAAGAAATGGCGTTGTGCTTTCCTTCGCTTGCTGCAAGTAAGTGCTAGATGTTGCCAGATTATGCAGACTTTCAATCTGTAATAGTGCCACTTTCAGTTTCGTTCTATCTTGAAAACACTACTCTTCAGCTAAAATCTCTTGCTAAAATCTCTAGCTGAAGGAAGACTCGGCTGCCATTTGGTCGACATTTTCCAATATGGCTGCTCATAGCCATTAAGGAGAATGTCTACAATGCTTAAAGTTTCTAACTTAATGTAAACAACAATCGTGCCAAATTTCATGCTTTTATAATAAAAAAAAATGCACAATTTTAGACTAACATCTCTTGCTGAGGGTAAGTATTTTAGGATAGTAAAAACTAATGTTAAACAGTGGTAAAATTCACGTATTTCCTAGCCTCGAGCTAGGGTTGTTTAGAAGTCTCTTTCAAATTTAGTTTTAAAACTTCGCCGTACGTTTCATTCACAAGGTAGGGAATTGATTTTCCCGCCTTTTCCGTTATGTCACCTACGCCGCAGCGAACGCGCAGATTTCAAGTTTTCCGGGTCCGTCTCAGACCTTATGACAATTGTCGAGAGGTGGCAGCAGGCGCCAGACGGAAAAGGAGTCCGTTTCGCCAAGGTCTTGGAATGTGGCCCTGCTCAAACGCTGCTGCTGCTTTTCCACTCCACTCCCCTCCACCGGAAGTTTGGGCTGCTACCAACTCCACGCGCACCTTGTACACACCTACCTACCTTAGATACTGATTTGTTGCTAGGCAACCGAATAGGAAAGTTGCTTGGGCTCGAACGTTGAGCAAAGTGATGACAAACAGCGTTAAAGGGTAATGAGTTACGGAATTAGGTACCACGGTAAACAAGATAACGTGATGTTAATTATTATATTACCGAACGGGAAGCTGCTGCTGGGTGGCTTGTGACGTACACGCACGCGCTGCGGCTCGAGCTTACCTAAGCAAACCGTTGCACACGGTTGTTATTGCTCGCCAGGTTGCTTTCCACTTAAATGAACAATTTCCGTGGCCCCTTGCGTTGAAGCATGCGACGTGTTTAACGTGTCTACACCATTGGGTATTGTGCCTGTACGGGATTTGAAACAAATAGTCCGTACCTGTTTTGAGATTCTGGTATTTTGCCCGCTTCCGTCTTTCAAATCTCGACATCTGTGTAAACATGCATATACATAATGCGTCTACATTAAATTTTTTTTTTTTTTAGTGCAAATCACATATTAATTACGAACTGGCAGTTACGTTGGAAGGGAGCGTCATTGTTATTTTAAATTCTGAATTTTTCGTTCGCAGTGTGCTGCAGCTGTTACGTTGTCTTTGCAAAACTTTCTTTTAACTTTGGTTCGCGAACAAACGTATGCATTTGCGTTATAGAGGCTAGGCTTAAAAGTAGTCCAATGCCGACTTATTTTTTTTTTGCGCCATACGTCATCGTGAAGCATACAAATTTTGGTCGTATAGAGCAAACACGACGTAGTATTATTGTGTATAACTCTATGCTGGAGCCTTATTGGGTTAGCTGCAAGGGGCACTGCAGAGAGAAACAGAAGGGCGTCATACTGAAGCCGAAGCTGTGAAGAGTGATTTCTTGGACCTAAAACGCGCGATTTTTGTTGTTGGAGAAAACAACGTTATTTTAAGCCTAAGAAATCCGCTCTTCCTTTGTTTTTCCCTCCATTTTTATGTAGTGCACCTTGTAGTTATGCCCTCCAAAACCCATAATGGTGCCAATATGGCGGCAAATGTCACTGCTCTATAGACTGCTCGGGTATGGTTTCATTATAGTGATTTAACGTTGAGGACCATGATTGGGGCAGAAACATGGCGGCAGCCACTTTGGCTCTGATATCAATACTTTAAAAGTTTGGCGTCAAAAAAATTTGGTAGGGGCTTTCCAGCCTTTTCGGTTTTAGAATGTGCTGTACTAAAACTGTTTTGAAAACTTAAATTCGAGTATAATTGTACAAGGCTCTTCGACTGTTGAATCTTGTAAAACAAATACAATAAAATAAGTTGTAGTTTATGTTTTTCGGATAGGAGCTGCCTAAATAAATGTCCTGCCTTTTTTTTTTTTAGTTTAAGGCGTTCAAGTGGAAAATTATATTTGGCGTATTCGTACTTTTGTACCAAGACATCGTTATGCCATGAAAATTAGCCGTAATTATCGTGTCAGAAGAGCACCTGCCACTTATCCTCGTAAGAATACAGCAGTGCATTTCTCAGCAGTGCATGGCCCTCCAGTTCGCACCGCACACAAAGTTATAGGATCAACAATGCTCCAAAAGTACGAGTTGACAAAATGAACCTCGTTTAAGAATTAATGAGAAGTGCATCGAAACTACTAAAAAAAAATGGAACCCAAACGGAACTGCAGCCTTCATCCTCCTCTCCTCCCCATCCTAATATTGTGTCTTTACACCTGAAATAGTCAACATACTGACTCGAAGTTTTGGCCCGAACCTTTACCGTTTTCCCTTTGACGTGGTACTTTATCACACATCTGCAGGCTGACTGTGTTGAGTCTAATTCACAATTTCAAAAATAAAAAAGTAATGTCACGTCAAAAACCAAAACTGGTAAAAGGGACCGCCAAGTTCCGAATGGTTCGGCCCTTCGAAGGAGTAATATTATCAACACACCAAAATATTCTCCAAGTTAGTCGCACCGAACGTAGCAGTGTTGTAGTTTTCATTTAACCTTTGAACTATTAGTCGGTGCGATCAACTTGGCGAATGTTTTACTGTGTTGATATCACTCCTTTGAAGGGCCGAACCATTCGGAACTTGGCGGTCGCTTTTTACCGGTTTTGGTTTTTGATATGATTATGATTTCTCGAGCATCCCATGGACTCCGTACAGAAAAACCAGTCAGAAACACTTTTGACCAGACTTCGTTGTTCGATTATGACTTTGGTACGGAAAGTACTGTACAGCTTAGGTTAGAAATGTAGAAAAGAGGTGGGATGGGGAAGGAAAACCGGGAGTGGGGAGTTGACTTAAGACCCAATTGTTCCTGTCAATAGCAATGGCAAACGTAGACTTTTCATCCATTAATCAGCAAAGAGAAGAAGACTCGTTAGGCCGTTGTCTTGGTGCTGTTTCTGTGTTAATATGTATTAGCAGCAACTAATGAGCATCGTCATTAGACACGAAAAGGAAAAGGGGAGGGGGGGGGGCGAGGGGGAAGACTAGGAGTGTGTGCCACCAATGTACTAATTATAGTCGGAAGGGAATTCAGAGTCTGAGCAACAGTTTGTTTGATTTCTGACTTGGATCAATTGGAAGTGCAATTGGAAAGACATCCTCGTCGCCGCCTTTGATGTTTTCTTACTTTCAGCTCCTCGCATGTTGCTTATACCTACCTTCAACATAGGCCGTGTTTTGGTAATGGTTTGCGTTCCCTTCTGGCCCTTAGTTTGTGGGTTACCAAACTAGCCGTTTTGTCCTGCCCGCTATTTTATTTTCAATTTCATGCCATTATTCCGTTGTTTACCCTTCGAAGGTTGTATCTATTCCCTGCATTAAGGCAACGTTTGCTGTTGCTGCTTGAGCGATAATCCCATCCTTTTACTGCCGTAGTTGTCTTGGAGGGAGGAGCGTGGGTCAGCGTGATGGCCTTTCCGGCACTTCGTCTGAGGTTGCACGCTGCTTGGCAAGCCTTGTGGGACAAACAGGACAGCAATAAGCTGCGGATAATTCAAGGCGCTTTCCAGGAATGGCACTCTGTTTGCCGCCACAGTCGTTGGGAAAAAAGTGGTGTAGCCTTTTTGCGTGTTGGTAACACCAACCCCACTCATTGCTTCTTTTTTAGGGGAGGGGGGGGTTACCATCCTGAATGGCAATAGTGTCATCAGCTAGTCATGATCCATCAATTACTTGTTGATTGTCATCATCTTGATTGTGCACTGTGAAGGTTGGTGCTGACTACCTAGCTGTTGATGCGCCATAAAGCCTCAGTTCCTCCCACTCCCCTTGTTGGTTCTGAGGCCAATGGCTATGCTCGCAACGGGCTCCAGTCAGAACCACAACGATACAGAAGGATTCGGTGTTTTATTGATTTCTGCCTTATAATGGCAGACATTCCCAAGTGGTACCTTTAATGGAAACGTGGTATAAAGTGTTTTAAGTTTTGTGTTTTTTCTATTTTTTTTTTTTTTTTGCTTTAAAATGAAGTTGATTGTTTTTGAAATTTTGTTGGTTGTCGATTTTAATGTTTGTCACGAGAGATATAGGCTTACCAATTAGAAACGGAGATTTGTTCTTAAGTCTCTTCACTGATTTTACTGTATAGATGTGTCACCCGGGATATTAATTAATGTTTATGCACTTGTTTATTCCAGGGTCAGCGAATCTGGATTTATTTGTTTTAGTTTTTAGTTACACGTGATCTTAAGTCGAAGTGGCAGCTTCATTCTTTCTTATACGCTTCCGGCAATTGAGTTGTTTTATGGACTAAGTACAAATAAATACCTTTCCAAGTCTGCAGAAAGTGATATAAGTCCTTATTTGAGTGGCGCCGCCAGCGGAGGCAAATGGTACCTACCTACCGTCCTTTTGATTTTGCTGCTGCTAGCTTTAAAAATGAATTACCAAAAGTCTTCTTTTTTTTTTTCTTTTGGCGTTAAATATTTATTTTAGTATAAAATCGACGTGCGGGCGCACATACACAGAAAACAAATTCGGAGCCTGGGAGGTAATTAATCCCTGTCATCTCGGATGCGACGTAGGCTCCCTTTGTTTGGTGAGCGCGTGTGCATGCGCCTAAGAGTTTTCTGTTCCCTGATGGTGGTATTGGGGGTTTGAGGCAGCGTTTTGTGTCTCCGGTTCGTCGCCGAGTGAGTCGAGTGACAAACAGAAACCTTATCTTCTTGTGTTTGATACCCATCTGACTGACGCCGTCATGTATAATGAATTGCAGTGATGAATTCGTCATGAAGGAGGCTTAAATGTTGTAAAAGACGCTGAAAGTGACGAAAGTAGGGAGTTCTATTGGTTTTCTTACCTTCCCTCCTCCTACCTTCTTAACGTTGTTCATGAGACGCACGAACGATTGACGGTATACGTCCTTTTTGGAGAAATAATGGTAGATCATGTTTTGTTGTCAATATGAAATTGTAAGCCCGAGTTTTGTAAATAGGGTTCAAACAGCCTAAATATTAACGCGATAGTAAAAAAGAACCAGACGCACTTGCTTAAAAGCATATACACAGGGTGTCCCATAAATATGCTGACAAACGTTGGATGGTTATAGAGGGCGCGGAAACAAGCAACTGCTGGTAATAATTATTCGAAAATAACCGTTGCGAATGGTACCAATGGCAGCATTATGCTGGTGGTGAGGACCAACCGCTGCCACCATTATAAATTCTGGTAGTGAGGACGAACCACTCCCATCATTATAAATTCTGGTGGTGAGGACCAACCACTGCCATCATTATAAATTCTGGTAGTGAGGACGAACCACTCCCATCATTATAAATTCTGGTGGTGAGGACCAACCACTGCCATCATTATAAATTCTGGTAGTGAGGACGAACCACTCCCATCATTATAAATTCTGGTGGTGAGGACCAACCACTGCCATCATTATAAATTCTGGTGGTGAGGACCAACCACTGCCATCATTATAAATTCTGGTAGTGAGGACGAACCACTCCCATCATTATAAATTCTGGTAGTGAGGACCAACCACTGCCATCATTA
>JAHWFP010122440.1:0-28684 GCA_023313725.1 Lithobius niger
GTTTTTGACCGTGCACAGTGCTGAATGCGCCATGGTGGAGAAAGTGGAGAAAGTTGCCAAGGTCTCATTTGAGGACAGGAGGAAATTAACCGTTGTAGATAAGGCCGCGTTAGATTCCCGAAGGCTGGTGAGTTCGGTCATGAACGCTTGTGCTGTGGTTAAAAGAGACACTATGTTGGTTTTCCAGTGTGCCTCATCATCGTTCAAGAGTTGGAGTCCACGAATGGAGTTGGCACGACATTCTTCGGGAGAAGAAAAAGGTGCGGCCAATGATGAAAAGGTGCCTTCAGCTGCCTGAGCAGTGGGACCAGTCGTGGCCTTGGAGCGGCAGCCGGAACATGTTTGCGGGGACGGATTTGCAGCGTCAAGGTGTGCGTGGTCCCTGTCAAGCGTTAGGGAGTGTTTACGTTTAGTGACTGGTCCCCGATTTTTCGTTGGTTGACCAACTGTACTCTTGCAGCGGCAGTGGGAAGAGGAAGGAGATGGCACAGTTGATGGCAAAGATTGGATTTTCGGAGGATTGCCGGTGAATGGTCTGGCCGGGGAGACCGGACGTTGTGGCCGTGGGTGTGCCGAGGGCATGTTCTTGACAGGAGTAGCCGACGTGTTACTAGGCGTCCCTGTTGTCTGAGCCATTGTTTTTTGTACAGGTCACGGGCCCTGTTGCAGACTTTCCGGGCCAATCTTTCATGGGACTGTTTTTGATGTTGAAGTATTTGGAGCCATTTCGCAAAAGGTATGGTTTTGCATATCGCGCGTTTATTGGTATACCAGTTGCATGACCTGTGGTACTGGCGCACTTGATGAGGATAAAAATGTTCACGAGGTACCAGAAAACCCAGGCAAAGACGCCAGTAATGACACGGTTAGAAACTCAGTGGAAAGTGGATGATGTCAAATCCTGGTTCGTAATAGACAAGACCAGGGAGTTGTCATTATTGTTCTCTTGGTCGGGAGGGTCTTTCCTATCTTTGGGATCCATGAAAGATAGAGTTCAGGACCGGAGACGAAAGTATCGGCGGAGCAATACTCGAGGCGCCAGTGACCGTTGCAACTGGAAACAAGAGACGTTTCCACCTGGAAAATACCTGGCCAGCAAGAGAGTCATCTGTGGTTAGAATGAGCCAACGCGGCGCCTGAGCGTGCTGAGACATTCACCGGCCAAACCGCTGAGAGGCTTTTGTTGTCGTTTGGCGCAAGGGCTCCATAGGAAGTTTGCTGCGTTTCCTTTGAAGAGGAATATGTCTTATTAATGCAGTGGTAGCTTTATTGTATAAACGGCTTGGAAGTGTTCGTAGTGAGTTGGTTGGCCTGGTCCTACTACAAACAGTGCCAGGAGGAGGTCCCTCTTCTTTGCTTGGGTAATGATCAAGGAAGGAGAATAAACGATAGGACAGTGAAAGGGGGGGGGGGGGGGCAGAGCCATTGTCTGGTACGGGGCAGCAAATAACATTACGTCTCTTATGTAGTTTTATTTTGCGAAAAGAGTTACATAGAAAGGACCGCTGACACCTGATAAAAAGAAGCAAGCCGTTGTAGTGTTAAGAATTGAAAAGCATTTGAGAAGATCAAGGCGGTCCCCTAGCCAAGGTGGTCCCAGTCCGTTTAACCGGAATAAATTAGTCCTGGTGGGCCTCAACAGGACCGTGAAGAGAGGCTGGAGGTGTCAGGTCCAGGGTACAAAAAGTGAAGCATCCTTTTGCGGCTGAAAGCCCAGGAGAAGAAGGTGGTTGTGGGCCATGGGTGACGCCCGTGCATTGCATGACCAGTAGACTTGCCAGCCTGAAAACTCCAGGAATGCTGATTGTCCTCTTGAAAAGTATCACAGGGGACCGTGGGTACAGGAAAAGATAGTCCGGTGAGCCAGGCGGTGGCGAATCGGTGAGGACCGTGATAGCCAGTGACTGAGGATTGGGCCAAGTAGAAGTCTGGTCCCGTCTTTAGGCAAAGAAGGCAAGGAGATACAGGCAAAGCTGGTGGACTCATAGCAAGATTCGGATCCTGAGAAACAGCTGGCTGACGATCTTGAAGGACAGGGGATTGGATGCAGGAAATGGAGGTAATTGAGGCCGTACTAAGGTTTGGGTCCCGAAACGTGGGTATGGGAATGGTAGACTGACTGGCGCAGGCGCCGAATGAGAATGCGCTGATTGGCCGCCTGAGAATGGCAAAGCTGTCGCGGTGGAGGCGGACAGTGAGGAATGATTGGAGGTCGCCCAACGAAAGGTGTCAGGCGAAAGGCGTGGTGCAAGGGACAGTGTGGACCGAGAAGGTTTAAATGCCGCGTCCAGAAAGAGCCAGGAATGGCTGTCAGGAAAGGGAGATCTGGTGAAATATGATAATGACCGCCGCAGAAGCGACCATGGGTCAGGTTTCATAAAGAGTGGATAAAGAGTTCATAAAGAGTCTGACGAGGTGGGGCCACCTGACAAATATTTTGTGAACAGGCGACCTGAGTTAAGGTTTTCATGGATGAAGGCCGTCCAGGGAAGAGAAGACAGGGCCCGGACTTGATCGACAGAGACCTGTCGAAGGGCCCAAGGAAAGAGCCGGGGTCGGTAGACATGACAGCGCCATTGGGACCATGAAGGTAGGAGACAGGCCGCTGGGAAGGCTGGAAGAATCGGCCGCAGTTATGAGTATCGGAGACTCCTTGACTAACGGAGTAGGCAGAATCTTGACATGGAATGGGCCAGAGCCCATTGTAGTTCAAAGCTGGAAAAGTGTAGGTAAGAAGAGTAGATGCGGCGCATTGGTGCTGTGGTGATCCAACTGTAGGGGAGCAAAGACGAGCAACCACGTTGCGTGGTGGCCCTATAGGAAGAAAGATGAAGCCAGGTCCAGGAATGGCGCTATACATAGGAGACCTATGAAAGGAGCAGCATTAGTGCAGGGAAAAGCACCACATGCATGAAAAGAAAAGTAGCAGCATGTGTGCAGGAAAAGAAGCAGATGCGTCCAGGGAAAAGAAGCAGTGTGCGTGAAGTGAAAAGGAACAGCATGCGTGCAGAAAAAGAAGCAGCCTTTCGTGCAGGAAAAGAAGCAGCATGCATGCAGAGAAAAGGAGCAGCATGCGTGCAAAGAAAAAGAACAGCATAGCGAAACGGAGCACCATGGTCCATGCATAGAAACGTGCATGCAGAGAAAAGGAGCAGTGTGCGTGCAGGGAAAAGGAGTAGCATGGATGTGTGCAGGGGAAAAAAAAGCAGCATGCGTGTCGGGAATAGGAGCAGCATGCATGCAGCGAAAAAAGAGCCGCAATAGTGCAGGAAAAACGAGCAGCGTGAGTGCAGGGAGAAAGAGCAGAAAATTATTATTATTACGCTTTGGCTAAAGTTGTTCTAATTTTTCTTTTTTCTTATTTTTTTATGTACTAATATTATAATAATATAATAATTATAAAATGCTAGATGCTGCAGCACACAGCATCTGCATAAAAGCACTAAAATTCAGCCTTAAAAAAGAGGAGGGGGGGGGGGTGCGTAAGGCAGCATTCACGAAAAATGTAGGCCAGCACAAAGAGGTGGGTAGAAGTAGGTGTACACACAGCCAGAGGCCTAACTCAATTAAAAAAAGTAATGACAAGAAAAGTGGCAACAATTAAAGGATAATGACCGAAAAAACGAGGGGATTATAAAAACAATATCCCAAGGGCGCGCCAGCGTCCGCGGGCATTTTTGCATTGTTTTATAATGTTCCGAGGTTTTCGGTTGTTATTCGTTATAACGCCATTCATCCTACAATAGAACACTAGCGCCGCTTCGTTTGCGCTTGTTGCTGAAGGGGAAGATTGTCTAACAATACACAGACACGAGCGCGAATACAAACCAAAAATTTAAGAAAGGCGGGCATAACGCCAAAAAAAAAAAAATTGAGTTATGCCACCCTTTGTAGCCAACAATGGTTAAACAATACTTTAGCAATTGTCGAACATATTAACCGGTTTTTGCGTGTATACAAAAAAACCGGTTAATATGTTCAACAATCGGTAAAGCATTGTTTAATCATTGTTATATCTTGTCTTGATATCTCTCAAATGGGCGTTATTATGAAATAAACGCTCTGTAAGCACAGAGACAGAGGTTCTTTGTTTGTCAATTTCTCTGAGTAAAACTAATACCAACAGAAAGAGTATTTAAATTATAATAATATCTTACATTATAAACCAAAGTCTCATAGCAGAAATGAAGCAACCGCAACGACGACCCCCGGAAGGGGAAGGAACAATGAAAACGTGCGAGTGTGTCAATTATTTGGCTTGAAGTTGAAACTGGGACGTTGTTGCCCTGAAAAGAAGTTGAAATTGGCACATCGTTGCCTCGACTAACAATTTGCTCTCACAATTATCCTTCTAACCAAACACCGTGGTAATCTCAAAGGCAAGTATTACATGACGTCATGCAGACTTCTTTTTCTCACGGTACGCATCGCTTAAGCCACAGCGAAAGGCCGGGAGTGGGGGGGGGGGGGGGATTGAGCTGTTACCATTAAGCATTCGATTACGCATTAACTCAACCTAAAAGAGAATTTCTGGGGTGTTTGCTGTTAATACAAATAACCATCCACATTCAACTACGTATAGCAAAGAGGAGGAAGGGAAGGAAACCAAGAGGAGAGGGAGAGGACGGGATAAAAGGAGGAGGGGAGAGGGAAGGGAGAGGATTGGCGGAAAGGAGCAGTGTTACACAAACATAAATCGACTGTTGCAGTGAACGATCAGGCAGGACCGAGCAAATACTGGGAAACAACCACGGGTCAAACAAATCCCCGGGCGAAGCCGGGTACGATGCTAGTAAAATAATAAAAATAATAAGTGTAGTTTCTAAGCAGACAGTAATGTACCGCAAACCATCGTTAATAAAAGGCCAAAAGGGTTTTTGGGAAATATGAGTGGTAAGTGATTACACATAAAATGTTATAAGATTTGTAATAAAAAAATAATTGTAAGCACAGCCAGACAAATAATCTGACAAGTCGACAGCACGTAGTCTGGCCTTGAAGGAATTCAAAGAAAAACCAACTCGCCAGGCAGGTTGTTCCACACTCTAACAACACGGCTAGAAAAGAAGTATTTCCGGCAGTCACTTCTACAAGCTGTAGCAAACAAGCTTTAAGGCGTAGCCACGAGTGCTTTTATCGACTCAAAGTTCGAAAAACCTGCAACCCAGTCAAAATGTACGGTGCCATGGACTGTAAGGTGGAAGTTAAATACAGACCAGCCTTGAGACGACGTAGTTAATTTAGTTAATAAAAGCCGCTTGGCATCAGAAACATTCCTGAGCTCCATAGCAATTTGGTGAAACAACAAGTTTATATGGTCGTGTATAGGCATATTAATTCGTGTGAATATTGTCTTTGTAAATCAGAACAAAGACACTATTTGGCACTACAACTGACAGTTATATGAGACAGTTACAATCATTATAAATAAAGCAATGAAAGTTTTGTTAAAAATTAAAAATTAAAAAATGCCGAAGAAATACCTAATGCCGATAACATGTTAAATATTGTTAAAATCTTTAAATGATTATAATAGCCAAGTGAGTTTGCACGGGTTTTCTTATACGTTGGACCCCTGGTAAAGGTTATGACCAACCCTGTACAATACTAACAATTCAAAATTTGTGAAGGATTCCCGCCAAACCTTTCGGCCGTGTGAAGTCGTGATATCATATGCCAAGCTCTCGCCAAGCTAATCCCACCGCGTAATAAGGTTAAACGAAATATATGAAAATCATTGCTTACTACGCAATTTTCATTTATTTCATTTAACGTTCGAAGTCTTAATCGGTGAGACTAGCTTGGCGAAAGAGCTTGGCGTTTGATATCACGACTTCACACGGCCGCAAAGCTTGGCGGGAATCCTTAACAAGTTTGGTTTGGTGGTAGATATCAGATATTTTTGGTCCAAATTGGTCCAAATTTTTTTTTATCATTTATGAAATGGAAATACAAATCTAGGTTTCTGTTTCGTTTTCTTTTTTTTTTGTTGTCGCCGAGTTGAGCACTGTGATCCGTCACATGCTGGCTCGAACCCTAATGTCCACTCGTCGTTCTTAACGAACGTCTTATAAGCTCCTGTTGCAAAGGCTACAACTTTTGCTGCGTTGACAAAGACAATACAACTTTATTGCTACGGCAACTCAGATGCCATGTTCGAATATCGCAGTGCACCGCCAGTGTTGGCACTGAATACGGCATCAATCTAAAACTTTTTCCAATTTTACGCTTTTTACATTTTTTCCCCCTAGTGCACGTTATACCGTTTGGTGTTTCGTTACACTAAAGCTGGAGCATATTTAAACCCTGTTGTGGGTAATGTCTCAATTGCCACCCGAATGTGGGTGTATTGTTACACTTTTTTTTTTTACAGTCAAGATGCGCTAACAAACAAAAGAACGAGAAGGAAAACGTGTCCATCTGAAAAGCTTTTAGTCTGCAGTATAAGGGCGCGTTTATGCAACGACTTCCTTTGAATTCTCGCAGCGGGTGGAATCCAGATATCGGGTGAAATTTCAACATGGCGGCAGTTTTAGCTCTGCCGGCTTGCAACGAAAACATTGCAGAATGTGAGTTCCAAACCGATTGGGAAAATTGTTTCGTCAAACGATTATTGGTTCGTCAAACGAAAATTGTTTACTTAAACGATTGTGTTAAACGATGCTGCCGACGTTAGTTAAACGATGTCAGATTTAACTAATCTAGGTGGCGTTGTTACCTTGTCAACGACACCTTTGCCATCACGATTAAATTCAAGCTGCGAGAATGCAAAGGTAAGTCGTTGCATAAACGTGCCATAAGGCTAGTGTTATATTTACTTAAGCGTCCAAGGAATGGGTTTTAGTAGGCTTAAATTTTGTACATGATACAAACTAGAATCGGAAGACGAAAGATTAATTACGGAACGCTGATGTACGCCCCTTTCGCAGATCAACGAAAATTAAACGGAACAACAAAGGCTATTGTTTGATTTACCGACGAGTTGTCATTGTAAATAATTGTGTTACTTCGGGGAACAGTAGAACCAAGGTTTGGGCATTCAAGACCTTTGTTCGACTTTACGGTATACTTGAACACTACTCCAGCCAGGTTTGGTCCCCTTCGCTTATAAAAGACATTGATCTGATGGAGTTTGTCCAACGCACGTTTCCACGGGGCTTTCTGGGATTGCGGGATCTTTCGTATAGCAAGCACTTGTCGAGAGGGGTTCTCGAACTGCGTATACATGCACGTTTCTTTTCTGTTTGTGCTGCTTTTTTTTTCCGACCACTGTCGAAAGATCGACTGGCTACTGCAGACGAAGATTATTTGTTGTGAGAGAGATTTCGACATGGAACTCTCTTACGGAAGAAGATGTTTCAGCGCGTATTTTTGCTGGTTTCAAGACTGTTTTATGAAAGCCCATTTTCAACATTTTTTTGAGACAGACCAGAATTTGTTTTCCCCCAACTTGAGCATCCTTAGTTTTGCCCAGGCTTCTGAATGTTGTAGGTGATATTAAAAGAACACACCTTCTCACTATATTTGAGCATCCTGCGCGAAATAGCTTTTGCAACACTTACATTGGTTAGAGTGAACGTAACAAAACGCTTTTCATGAGGGAATAAAATAAAAAAAATTAATGCCTTTGCAACATTTACACGCGTCTGAATTAATGTTGCAAAACTGGGATGTACAGGAAAGCCAACCGGGAGGAAGGTACCTTTAATTTCAGATTTTGTGGATACCCCCTTCCAGTGCCGTACTATGGTAAAACTCCACTGTGGCAAAACTACATTGTTATTAATAATGGCAACGACCAAACGGCCGGATCTCGAATGACAAATAAGATTAGGCTATTTTGAATACTCGCGAGAACGAACCAAACGTTTCTCCCAGTGGCGTAACTATGTCACGCTGCGCCCCCCTGCAAAATTCCAGTGTGCGCCCCACACCCAGGGACCCGTAAACCAGTTTATGACAAATCAAAGGAAGCATTTTAATATTTAATTTTTTGAATTTAATTTTTATTTACACGTATACAACTTGCATTTCTAGCTTGAGGTTGCGTTTAAAATTCTGGCCCCACTGGCCCTTTTTTATTACTACCGTGCAAAGAATGAACACACTCGCCTTTTTTTCATTGCTACTGTGCCAAAAATGAACATGCTTCCTCTTTTTCAGTGCTCCGTGAAAAGAATGAACATGCACGCCCTATTGCATTAATATTTCGCGCTTGGATTGTGCGTCACAATTACTGCCTTCCCCATTTACCAAACATCGTCTACAGTTTGGTGCAAGCAAAATGTATATATATATCATATCAAAAACCAAAACTGGTAATAGGGGCCGCCTAGTTCCGAATGGTTCGGCCCTTCAAAGGAGTGATATCAACACACCAAAACATTTACCAAGAACCGAAAGTAGCAATGTTCTAGTTTTCATTTAACCTTCGAACTATTAAGCGGTGCGATTAAGTTGGCAAATGTTTTGGTGTGTTGATATCACTCCTTTTTAGGGCCTATCCTTGTTGGGATAGGTGGAAATGAGCAAGCGGATTCTGCAGCAAAAGGGGCCCTTTCTGGCCCTCTCGGAAAGGATCTCAGCCTTGTTCCCTCGGACGCTTTTCCAACTCTGCGTCTGAGGTTACACGCTTTTTGGCAAGCCTCGTGGGATGGACAGGACGGCAATAAATTACGAGCTATTAAAGGCACTGTTGAGGAATGGCACTCGGCGTGTCGCCGCAGTTGCCGTGAGGAGGTGGTGTTGGCCCGTTTGCGCATTGGTCACACTCGACTTACTCACTGTTTCCTTTTGCGGGGGGTGACCCTCCTGAATGTTATTGGTGTCGGCGGCCACTTACGGTCCGCCACTTACTTGTTGATTGTCGCCATCTTGATGGTGTTCGTCGTCGTTTCCATCTTCCGCATGACATTGCGCGTCAGTTGGGCGATAAGTCTGTCCTCCTGTCCGGTGTTTTTCAATTTTTGCAGGAGGTACAGATGCATGACAAGATTTAGATTAGGGGTTTGAATAACATCTCTGTAATGTGTGGTGCAGTGGCAACCCGGACCACTGCACTGTGACTGAGGTTGGCGCTAATGACCAAGTTGTCGACGCGCCATTAAGCCTCAATCCCCCCCCCCCTCCTTTTTAGGGCCGAACCATTCGGAACTTGGCGGCCCCTTTTACTAGTTTTGGTTTTTGATATAATATCACTCCTTTTTTTTTTAAATTGTGTATTGGCTCAACACTACTGTGGACATGAGTACTATAAAGTGCCACGTCAACAAGAAATTGGTTTTCAACAATTTGCTACCTTTTGCCTATAGGCCGAACCATTCACAACTTAGTCACCTCTTTATGGGTTTTTGGTTTGGTTTTAATTTTGTTGTAATTTGTATTACAATATTTAGTTAGTTTTGGTGTGTTGATATCACTCCTTTGAAGGGCCGAATCACTCTCAAGTTAGTGGCCTTTTTACCAGTTTTTGGCTTTGTTTATTTTGCTTTGTTTTTACAGTTGGTTTATTTTTCGTGAATTGGACGTGAATACAATTTCTTTGCAACGTCGTTTAGATTTATCGTGAGGCAATAATGTGTGTCTAGGCACGTACGTCGGTATCCACGTTCTCATTGTCCGAACTTTAGTCGTCCAATAAGAGACGACGCCGACAATACTAACAATGGTTATAACAATATTTTCGTACTCACGCGCCCTCCCACGCCATCCCTGTTACGCCCCCAGGCACCAAACCATAAAAGGTATGCAGTTCGTATGTACTGCAACCATTCGTCCAATTTCATAGCTGGAAGCCTCCCCGTTATCTCGGTATCGATGAATAATCACCCTATGGAATTTAACATGGGGATGAGCGAATTAGCTGGCTAGCTAGTTAAGACATTTACAACGTTATTGTGGGTCAGATTTTGCATTGAAAGTAGCTTAGCTGGCATTCCTACACAAGTCAATTTTTGTCAGGTGGGTCATTTCTCTCGATTTCAACACAGTTTAAGCTTTTGTACCGCATTATTATTTTTCCCCAAGTAGCTGAAATGTGCCCAACTATGCTTCAAGACATAAGACACTGACGTATGGCGCCGCGCTACAATGGTTCACAACCTCGACAATTGAACTGGTGTGATGTTTGTTGTGATGATTGTTGCGTAACTTGGCGCGACACACTAGCGTGTGTCTAGATACATATAATAACGAAGTTTTGGTTAGCAGTTCAGTCAAGGTCAAGGTCAGGGCTTCGGGCAGATGACCAGGAGTGGTTAACGCTCGTTAAACCCTTTAACCCTTTTTAAGGTCAAGTCATTCAAACCATGCGATGCGTTCTTACAATTCATTGAAACAAGCGTATTCGGATGGTGCAGCATCAACCTCAATAGCCTCTGTTGCTAAGACACCTACTTAACATACACTTATTTTAACATTTTATGATACTGGCTGCGCACCATACCCGATACTTCCCATACATTCGTAAAGTTTAGCTGAAACCGTAAATGTAAGATGACTATTCGGGGTAGTCATCTTACCTTTATATTGTATTGAAATTTAGAACCCATACTTTAAATTAGTAATATTTTTTTGATAAAATTTATGTAAATATTAAATAACCTGTTTCAGGAATAGTTTTGTTTATATTTCCATAAACCTTATAATTTTTCCCCTTTCATCTGCGCCCCCACGTCCTCTGCGCCCCCCTGCGACTGCAGGCCCTGCAGCATTGTAGTTACGCCACTGGTTTCTCCGTCTAACAAGTTTACAAGTTCGCTCCTACGCGTTGTCCTGAAAGATTAGGCGGCGTCAACTGATAACTGAGCAAATACAACACCAACTTGAAATAAAATCTACAAATTGCAGAACCCCTCCGTGGAAGTTTAGCACAGCAGGTAACGTTTCCCACTTCTGTTATATTTTACTCGTGCGTCAACATTTCAAAACCAGGTAGGTAGTGTAACCGGCTATTCACGTTCAGTAAGACGCAACACGAGCCAACATTTGCGGTGCGCCTTGCCGTTACATGAGGTGCTAGTGCGCCCTCCCAATTACCGTCTAAACACGGGAATTGAAAGAGCGCCAACAGCAGGCCAGCAATGCTTGTCCAACTGCGAACCAATCAGTTGGAACCGCACTGCACCTGCTGGCCAGTCACGTAACGTAAAGCCTTAGGCTGGTTCTATTGTTCTCGACTCGTATAAATACGGGTGGTTGAACGGCGGTTTGCCACAGTTGGTGTTGGAGAGGCAACCAGCAAGTTGACACTCTGAAGCTAAACCTTAGGGTCGGTTCGAGTGGAAATTTGGTATGTGATGCCTAATATGCGATGCTATGTGCATAGTCCCCTAGATATGCAGGCGTGAATAAGAACTGAGCTTCCCTTGAGATTTATCGTCCACCCCCTTAGCACCTCACAGTAGGTATACATTATTTCAGTGTGAAAATGCGGAACTCCAGGCCATCTGAAAGATCCAAAACGCTAGTGACACACACAGACCCCCAACTCCCAAGAACAGAAGAGGAATGTCCGTTCGATTTTGTCCTAGTCCAATATCCGTTGACCATATCAGCGGATCTCTCCCTTCACCTACACTTAAAGGTTATTTTGCATGAGTGTTGGGTTGGGGGGGCAAGACAAACGGGTTCAGTGATTGACATAACCTTCGAAAGGATTTGACAGTTGTGCAACAGTTGAAGGCCTGAACAAGACGTCCGGATGTCTCTTCTCGTCGCTGTCCGTCCATCTCTTCGTCCGTCCGTGAGTCTGTCCACGAGTCGAGTGTAGGCGCTGCTGGCACGCGGGGACTATGACAAGCAATGATGACGAAGGTATGCGAACGCTGCGGGGGGCCGCCATGGCCTCACGCCGGGAGAGACAAACGACTTAATCTCATCGGCCGCCAGTTATCGCCGGACTGCAGACCAGAATGACACCTGTCGGTGAACTTATGCGAGCTGCCTTCACCTCTGAACACGACACTCCAGTCACAAGATGGCGGAAAAGCCGCAGGAGGTCTGCGTGGGAGGACACAGGATGGTCTCCGCGCGCCGTGTTCTGGGATTAAGGTCCCTCTAACGAAATCTGACAGGCGGTTATCAGAGTCTATTAACAAGGGAAACCTTTGGCGGTTACAGCAGTTATAATACAACATGCAGCTGCCACTAAATTTACGGCAACCATAATATGATGCGGATTATAGGCCTATCTCGCTCGAAAGACACTGTCCAACAAACATAACGATCTGCGCACGCTTTTGGGAGACACACAGCGTGCAGATTACAAGCTTTAGCTTGGTAAGGACAATGGGGATGACCAATTTTACGCTGGTCTCTCATAACCCAATTGAACAGCCGATTTCTAATTTTGAAATTAGCCAGTGGTTCTTATGGAATATCAACTCGTCAATTTTTCAATTTACGTTTTTACATTTTACAATTTCGGTTATTTCTTTCTCATTTTTCTTACTAATTTATGCCCCAGCTTTGCCTGGGCCTACGAAATAAACTACTCCCCACAGTGCAAAAACAACTAGTTAGTACAACCAGGAATGCCTTAAAGAAGGATCTGCAGAGCCCGACGCCCGCTCTTGTTAATCCGTTCCACTCTCGTTTTGGGCTAAGCGCGGGTTTACGCAACGACAATTTTATCGCTAACTATAGCTTTTACTTGGTTAACACTAAATCTGCTGGCTGCTTCTCGCCTTTACCAGAGATTGCTGATTTCGAGTTGTCTATAACGTAGTAACCATGGCAACAACGCGGACACAAATCTTCTCCTCGTGCCTCACGACACGACGTACGTCGGATGCGTGCAACCAGGGACCTTTACGTTCCCTGGTGCAACATGAGAGCATCGATTCATGACAAGAAAATAATTTTTACTGCAGTTGAAGACAACGGACTGATTTCTTGATGCCGACATTCGATGATTTGTCTTCAATTCGATAACCCTGAAATGGACGCCATGTTGGATTTTGAATTCTCGCTTGGATCAGCTATTTATTATACCGTTGTCTGATCATACATATAGAAGCTGTTCTTTGTGCGATAATAGCAAATTTTGCAAATAGCGAGAAATGACAACAATGTTGTAGCAATGTGTAAAATTGCTGTTGCACTTTGTTCTTTATCCGTGTTGATATTTATAATACATCTAATTTCTTATTACCGTACTCATTTAGTATAGAAACGGGAAACTTATTGTAAATAAATAACGGCTTACTAGCAAATTACTGTTCGGGGGAATGGGAAGGTCTAAGGGCACGTTTACGCAGGCACTCGTTTTTGCATTCTCGCAGCTAGAAGCTAGAAATCACCTCAAATTCCAACATGGCGGCGGTTTTATGTCTGCCGCCTCGCAACGAAAACAGCAAATAACGTGAGTTCAGAAGCGTTTGGTAAAATTGTTTCGTCATGAGGAATTTTTTATATTATTGGTACGGATTATAAGACTGCAAGTAATTACTCAAACGATGTCAGATTTAGCTAATCCATTTAGCGTTGTTACCATGGCAATGTCACCTTTGCCATCGCGATTGAGTTCTAGCTGCGAGAATGCAAAGGCGAGTCGTTGCATAAACGCGCCCTAACACCCGCCCTAACACCCCACGGGGCAAGTTATCGAACGAGATACCATATTTTTACTTTTACTAACATCCTACATTAAAAACTATGCCGCATAGGTTTTTACATAATAAACTAGCCATATCGTTTGCTCCGCTACTCTATTGGCATCGATCCATGCTTCATCCTTTGATCCTGAGACAGAGCATCACATTATTTCGATGCAAACTAATTGCAATTGTTGTCACAGTTCGTTCACCACATTCCTCAACATGCCTGCATTTCATCTACATAGCGTATTTTGAGTCCTGCAAGTATTTTGTGATCGACGACGTCTTCCTGGAGGGGACGGTTTTAATCGACGGCCGCCATTGTTTTTGTAACTATTTTGGATATCAACAAGGCACTCTGCTGCCAAAACATACAATCGATTATTTGTGTTGATTCCGGGGCGAACTCAAGATTGGCCGCGGACACTATACCTATTTGTTTGTTTGCACCTTTGTACACCTGCTCCACCAGAAGCAAAGTCCTACGAAAGTAAAAGTAGCGTTAAATGAAAGATTGAGCGAGCAAAGCGAGAAACGCACTGAAAAAGTTTTGTTAAGGTGGAAATCGCTCGCTTTGCTCGCTCAATGCGCGCACCTCCGTGCGTCAGAAACACGAATGTTTGACAATCTTTTAAAACCACGCCTATGGGTCTGATTTTCCCATCCATCCAGTCAGTTGAAGAACCAAGTTTAAGATCTATGTGTGTATGCAAAATACGTCGTTATTTTTTGCGTGCATCCTTTTTCAGATCCTTTCAGTACGTAACTAATAACTTCAAGACGGTTTGTTTGTCAAGAATTTTAACCGGCCATAGTTCGTTCATCACATTCCTCAGGAGGTCTGTATCATCTACATCATTTAAAACAAACGATTTGTTTGTTTGTACGTTTGTACAGCAGGTCCCCCAAAAGCGAATCGGAAAGAAAGTTTGCCTGAACAAACTTTGACCTTCCAAAGTAAACTTTGCCTAATTAAAGTATGACGTCAGGAGCAGTTTTCTGGGCAGCTTTACGCGAATTTGAGGGTCATAAACTCAATTTACAGCGACGAAATCGGTCTGACGGAAGGATAATTTAATCCTTTTTCCTTTGGTGCTACTTCCATCTTTGTAGGTGCCTTGGTTCAAGAGGAGTAGAGGTACACACACAGCACACGCACGTCGTCCGTTTTTAATGATGTATATTAAAAAAAAAAACCATAAAACTAAGAAGCAGGAATAAGTCACGATGAAGTGAGAAAGATAACTTTGATCAGGCAAACGCATCCAAAAAAAAAAAGTTTGCCTGACCAAACTTTGACTTGTCAAAATAAACTTTGCATGAACAAACTATGATGTCATGAGAATAAACCGTCTTTGCATGAACAAACTACAACGTCGTGAGCAGTTTTCAGGACAGTTTTACGCGTATTTGACGGTCATAAAATCAAGTTAGAGCGTCGAAAATAGGCCTAACGAAAGCGCAATTTAATTATCTTTTTTTGTTGTTTTTTTGTTGCTATTCCCATCTTTTTAGGTGCCGCGGTTCAAGAAGAATAGAGTTACACGGGCACCCACATCGTACGTTTTTAATGATGCAGATAGCCTATGCGTGAAAGACGTCGCTCTATAACTATACGATTAGACCAAGCACGCTGCAATTCACTATAGCAGCGCCACTGAAACGTCGTCGAAACCAGTAATGAATTTCGTTACTTCGAGCCAAGATCGAGTGTGGCAGAAAATGCATGTTTCGCCTCAGTCCGCTCAGTCCAAGCGGGTTGTCACCAAATTAACATTGCAGCATCTATACCACGCGCCATGGCTGTTTGCTGTGACGTGCATAACACGTAACTGGGCTAGTGCAATCAGACGGCCAAACAGCCGTTGTTCTCGTTCGGCATTGGTTAACTCATGGTGACGTCACGGCAAACAGCCATTGCGCATGGTATAGCCCTGTTGAGTTCTCTCTCGCAGCAAGCAAAGGAATGCACCAAGAAATACCTACACAACAAACAAGCCACGTGCCTCCTTAATCATTGAGGAAAAATTAGGTTTGTCCTCGTGCACCTGAGAGCAAGCTGTAAAGTTTAACGATATTACTGTCACTAGATGGCGCCAGGGTATTTTCTTTATATTCTACCGTGGCGCCATCTAGTTGCATTAATATCATTAATCTATACAGCTTGTTTTCAGGCGCACGAGGACGTATCAAATCTTTACTCAATGATTCAAATTGCTCGTGGCTTGTAGTGTTAAAAGATATTTCTTTGTGCATTCCTTTGTTGGCTGCGAGCAAGGGCTAGAGAGAACTAGTTACAGTTTTCTTCAGATTTAGACGTGGCAAGAGTTTGAACATCTTCGATTATTGGATTTAGAAATTTTAAATATATTCCAAGCTTTTAGCTATATATGGATATCAAGCTACCCTATTTATTTCTATATTTCGGTAACGAATTTAGTGTCCTACTAAAATTTTGGTTGATTAACGGATTAAAACTTTTAAGTAGCTTTAAAACTTTTAAGTAGCTTTAAAACTTTTAAGTAGCTTTAAAACTTTTAAGTAGCTTCTTAAAAACTTTCGACGGCCTAAAAAATTTCAGTAGCTGCTGTGAAAACTAATGTGGTCTAGGTATGGTATGATATCGTGCCTTTATGGAGCGGTAGTGATTTTTTTTTTCAAACTAGGAATTAGTCTTTGTCGAATATTTTTTTTCGCATTGTTTGGCATTTTACTTTGGCACAGTTTTCTTTTCTTTATATGACGTTTAGACCGCCGTCTCGTCTCGACCATTTGCAAATCGAGTCGAGGTCGAGATTAGTGAAAGTGAGTTAGAGAGAAGACGAGAGAAAAGTTCAATTATCTCGACTTTTTCTTCGCGGTTTTGGCAAGGGAAAGCTGATATTTTTTTTTTATTTGCGCGAATAGGCCTACTTAATTTGTTTGTTTGATTCTATTCTCCCTCTTCCTCCCCCATTACGTGAAAAGTTGCCTAAGCTACTCAAATAATAAAGAGGGATATGCAATGCACTCACGGTAAAAACCATAAAATAAGATTTTTATTTTTATTGTGAGACTTATAATTTGTTTTAATTTTCACCAATATCCCTAAAAATGGCTCAATAGAGTTAATATCATCACCAATACCAAACTGAAACAATTACTTTAGAATTTTGCTGCAATTATACGGAAATCATTTGCTATTTCGCATGAACTCTAAAGCGTTCAAACAAAATACAATTCTAGCCGATTCCGAGTTTAATTTGCAGCTGTATTCACTGTCTGGCATAGCAACAGTGGAAGAATAAAAAGTCGAGGAGTGTCGAGAAAGTCGAGCACTACAATGAGTCGAGATATTTGCTAACCGAGACCGAGACGAGAAGTCAAGAGAATTTAAAATTAAAGGCCGATACGAGATGAGATTTTTTCAACGAGATTCTTTCAAATCTCATCGAGCAGTTAACTGTTAACGTTAACGTTTATATTATAGTTTGGTTTTATTATTAGTTTGGTTGGACGGGGTATGCAGGCGGGGTATGCGTGGCTTCAGGTTACAGGGCTTCAAAACACAATAATAAACAAGTCATTTTAACACATTAATCAGTTATAAGTTACAACTTTTAATCGGCATTCTAAACTTACTTGCTATCTTAAAACTAAACGTAATCTGCATTTTTTAAATAAATAATCAGCACGTTTGACGACTTATACGCATTGAAACAATTTAACTCTCCTGTTAAAAACAAGTGTTTTCGAAATAATTAAACCTCTTTTTGAGAAGTAACAGCTCGGTTGGAACAACGTTTTAACAATGCTATTCTCATTGTTGCAGATCTACCCCGCTCGACAGGTGGTTCTCAAGTAAACGGTGGGTATATCCTAAACATTATCACCCAATTTACCGCCTCAGCCCTCCTTTAACAACAGACCATGACGGGATTGCAGCATTGGTTTAGGAATGAGATACAAACGGAGGAGTGAAATCCGTATATCACGCCTGCTCTATACCACGCGCCATGGCTGTTTGCTGTGATGTGCAGATCATTTGACTGGGCTAGTCCAATCAGACGGCCAAACAGCCGTTGTTTTCGTTCGTCATTGGCTAACTCATGGTGACGTCACAGCAAACAGCCATTGCGCATGGTTTAACAGCGAACAACAACATCTCTGCTCGTTACTTCATTCCGAAATGCCCCATCACCGTTCAGGAAACGAGAACTCAACAACGAATAGCTCCTTCAGACAACGACCAGTAATTAATTTCGGGTCCAGAGCATTGTTGCTTGATTCCGACGACCAATCACCGTTCAAGCAACGAAAACGGTTTAATTTGATTTGATTTCAGGGAGCCTCGACCCGGTTTTCTACAAAAATACGGTTTTCTGCAAAACGAAGCTCAACTCCATAAATTTTTTTTGCCATAGGTTAGTATAGACTTTAACATGTACTCCGTTTGTGGCCAGGAGCACCTCAAGGCGATATTCAGTTTACTTTCTTATATTGGCGAACATCACTTCAGTTACTGTCGCTATAGCAGCTTTATTCTGTACTTTAGTGTTTTAATGTTAGCAACGGGTGTTTTGTATACTGCCTGCATACCCCAACAAGAAAAAGTCAAGTCGATAATATTCGGGGATCTGGGTGGCCATGCTGTCCCTTCCAATCCATCGGTTTCATAGTATAGAGGAACCCGGGAACACACAATCCGCAGTGCGGCGGTGTACCGTTTTGTTGAAACAACACATGGCTGACATTGTTGCAACTGTGATGCAACAAATAGCTCCAGCATATCAAGGTATACGTGGTACTTCACTATAGGCGCCATAAATTGCTAATATTCTTGTGTGAAGCCACAGTATGCAGTGAGATTTCTCGAGTCAGGGTACTTTACCTGTGGACGCGTTCGGCTGGACATGCCAGGTTCCAGCATGAAACAACGTGTGGACGCGCGAGGCTTCCAGTATGAAACACCGTCTGAGGGGGCGCGCTTCGCGCGCGTATCATATACAACCTAAACAGTATCCAATTCTAACCTAACCTAACCTAACCTAAGCATTTATGAAACAAGTAAGCGAAATAACTCGCTGACGTCATAATTTGCTGACATCATAACTTGCTAACCTCAGCACCTGCCACCAGGATCGCTACACGACTCCAGCATCCAACTCGTCCACGGGCATGCCCCTACTGCATCCAGCCTGTCGCATCCAGAGGTAAAGTACCCTATATGGATTTCTCTTATAACGACGCCATTTTTGGTTTCTTGGCGATTGCAGTGCCACCATGACCTAGTGGCGCTTCTAGCGCCAACCGAACCTAGTGAAAAAAAAAAACCTTTTGGGTTGAGTTCGTTTGCAGAAAACCGTATGTTTGTCCTAGCATAGTTTTTGTTTAATAAATGTTTGTAATTAGGTAAAGACTTTATGACTACATTGTACAGTAAAGTTTTAGTGGTCTCTTAGATTGGCATTTTCAGATTTCGACGCAAATTTAACAATAAGATTTCGTTTATTTACTGGCTTTATAAACATTTATAAATTCAGTGATGTTTAGGACTTGGGTTTTTGGATTTCAACGACGATTTAGTTGATTTGCATGTTTTTAATACAATAGACTATCGACTTGTTGTTCAACACATTTGTGTGAATTTTACACACTCAACCAAATTTTGAGGAGATTAACGGATTTATTGAGTGTCATCATATTTTCAGTTATCATTAGGATTCAGATATGTCTAGAATCTGCAAATCCTAAATCATAGGATATAAGAGATTGTTGTGTTTTTTTTTTCAGCTTCTTGTAAATAATTGAGGAGTTCCCTGGAAAAAGGGCATAAAGTCTCTTGTGCCCTTTTTCCGCCTCCTAAAATATCTTATAGAGCAGCTCTCAGTCTATGGGATAAAGGCACAAACGGTAAAGTCTACCAACAGAAGCGCACTACAAGTAATTTTTTTAATGTAATGCCGGATATCGCCGCGAGATGGCGCTGCTTTTCAACATGGCCGCTGCCAGTGCCACTGACGATTTTTCCACTAATTTCCTATTTTCCTGAACATATCTGCTACAAAAATATGTTTTAAAAAGGAACATGAAGACACATCCCATCAGAAAATGATTACTTTCAAAGATTAAGCTTTAAAAATACTAGTTCTCAGTTTTTTGCCCTTTTTTCAAAACATATATTTTTCATCAGTGCCTTTTTTTCAGGGAACTCTTCAATTTCTATGTACAAGAACTCCAATGAAGCGAAGGCCGATTATTAGAAGTTTTCGTATTTCAATTGAAATTGACCTATAAGTTTAAAAATTAATAAAAATAATGCTTGGTTTATTATATGATACACTTGTCTGGCTTGGCTCTGGTCCTATAAAATGCTAGGTACAAATATCTGTGCCAAGGGTTACGAAAATGTTTGAAATGCTCCGAGTAAAATGCTTTGAGGTAAGCGAATGCCACATGAAATTGTCTCGAGCACTGTTCATTATTTTAACATAAGTATCGCAGCACTGCTCTGGCGCTCTGAGTTTCTGGAGCCTCATCTCTGCCTTAGGAAAGAAATACATGGAAGGAACACTATACAATGCATTTGTTGGTATTTTTTTTTCATTTCATTTTTGGGACAAACTGATTGAGGGTCACCTTTCAAGTCCATATGGACGTCACAGCATTCACGATGACTTAAATCTTGGACAAAAAGTCTCCCCACTCTCACCCCAAATCGCCAATGGTTGCTATTCATTTTACCAGAGCTGTTGTCCAGTCGCCAACGTCATCCAATAACACAAATAAAACCACCTTTTGTTATTTTCCTCTGCCAGCAAACCATATTGGAGGGACTGAGTCTGCTTCATGCTCTTTTCCTCCCGACCCTTTTTCCGAACATTTTCGTAAAAGTCGCTGATCCATTTCTATTTATTTGGGACTTAGAGCGCCCAATCCCTGGTGCGGGAGCCAATCAGATCGTGCGACCCCTTGACCCGACGGCTGCAGTCGGTAGCCGCTCGGAGAAGCTGGCCTCTGCTAGAAAAGAGGGTCGGCAGGACCCCGCAACGAGTCGGCGGGGAGTGGAATCGCCCAACCACGAGGAGGCATTATTGACAGTTACAAGCGTTTGAGTCAAGATAGTGCTCCTTTCCGATCCATCATAATCAGCGGTGGGCCAGGCTGGCTGGTGCGATGGCTGGCTGCAACTGTAAGGGAAGTAGGGTGTGGTGGGTGGGAGGGGTAAGGATGGAGGGGGGGGGGGGGGGGGGGGAGGGAAATGAAAAAAAATTGTCACGTGGCGACGGACATATGGACCCGGTGACGGACGCAGGGTTCTCTCTCTCTTTTTCTTTTTCTCTCATTGCAAATGGGAAACGTTGGAGTCCTCGACAAAAACTCTCCAGGAAATGGACAGCGATGGAAGCCGCCGATAGTAATGGATAGGTGGCGCCCCAAGCCCACGGCGCGGCGTGCATGGTGGAACGAAGGTGCCGTGAGCGGACGTCGTGTGACGCTCCTAAATAGTTAACTAAGCGAATTCCCGTCGTGCTTGTCACCTGAGAATTCGCACCGATTAATATCATTCATTTCAAAAGAATATGTAATGTTTATGTTTTGAAGAATTGAAGGGGTCTTTGAAGGTGAATTTTCCGTTGGCAATTCTGTTTTGAAAAGCCATAAACAATGAGAGGTAGGCCATAAAGTTTCCATTCGTCAACAAAGGTACAGGAAGAGACGCCCCCACCCAACTTTTCCCAAAAAGTTATCAATTTCGCAGCCTTATTTTAAAGGGGGGGGGGGAGGTTTAAAGAAGGAGGTAACATAAAAACTAACGAAAATGGACAAAAAGGTGAAAGGGGAAAATCGTACGGCGTTCTTCTTGGTTTTGAAGGAGATATTTGAAGTTCTGAAAGAAAAGGGATTTCTTCTCTTTTTGAGGGAAGGGGTGGGAGCAAAAACAGGAATATAGTTTCCTGACGTCATTAACAATTTTGTAACCTCCCCCCCCCCCACACACCCCATACATAAATGACCGTGAGAAGTCATTTATATTACCTCCCTGTGGATACCCCTGGCTACTGCACTTGTTTATATTTGAAGTACCGTATACGTAAGCATAAAATAAAATATTGCCAGAAAGCGCTCACATGAAGTTAAGATTTAGCTCAACGTTTGGAGTCTATGCAAACTCAATCTCAAGAGCATAATAAAATGCCTTAAAAAAAACGAGTTTATTCTACGTGTAATTGTGTTTCTTTACCCGGCATCAAAGACTGGCCTTGTACGAATAGGCTAAAATCTAAGAAAGAAAGAGAAGACGACTGCCCCTCCTGTGCAGTGGCGGTTTAAGGAAATAGGCTTGGGGGAGGGGGGAGGGCCCCCTGCCCCCTGCTTTCCCGAAATTCTGAGAACTTTTTTTTTGCTACCTGAATCTATTAGCAAACGTTTTTTGTCAGTTCTATTTTCTACTTTTGCACTACTGATTTCTGGGATATGAAGGCCCATAAAGGCCCTTTTACGTCGAAGGCCCAAAGAGGGGGGGGGGGGCCGCAAAAAACCCCCCCCCCCCTTTAAATCCGCCTCTGCTCCTGTCGGAAGTCCTGGGTTTGAGTTCCAGTCGAGGTAGTTCTTTTCCTTCCCAGATTTAGTGTTTTCTCACAAGCCGGACTTAGATGCTGAACTGTGTCTGCATCATTAACCGTTACCGTGTGATTTGTTGTTTATTTTTTATGTTTGTTCGTGTGATATGATATGGTTTTTTTTTTATAATTAAATTACTTCAAAGTTGAAATTGCACATTGGAGCTTTTAAAAATGTTACAAAACTGAATAAGATACCTGTAAAATCAAACCCGGACACAAGTGAGCCAAACTGACCGTTATTTCAAAAAATATGTATTTGCTCCTGTGTATTATTGTAATCATTTACATGATAAAATGTTCACTATCCCTAGCACCAACCAGACCAATAAATAATCTGAATGGTTCAACAGAATTGATTTATGTTCATTTCTGGTCAGTCATCAAGTAAACAGATTCAACCTATACTCTGGGGTCTATCCGTATATTTCGGCATTGGACTGATGCCATTTTCATGGAGATACCTCAGGTAGAATTATTATTCTCCGAAGAGCGAAGATTTGAGTTGAAATACTCGACTAAATGGGTAATTGTGAGGTCAGTTATTCTGTCCTGTAGGTTTGAATGCCATACGGCCTGGGTTTGGGTCGATTGACTGTTTGAGAGACTGAACACAATAACTTTTGCAATTTTACTAAGATTTGCCCGATTTTTTGTGTGTGACAAAATAGCCATTGAACATTCAGGCCCGTATTCTGAACGCTGAGTAAAACTCGTACTTGACTTGAAATGACGTCACACCTATTTAGAGCCATTCACCACCAGAACCTCTTTTGGATACATTTGGAAGAAATCGGGTGGTGAATGGCACTAAATAGGTGTGACGTCATTTCAAGTCAAGTACGAGTTTTAGTCAGCGTTCAGAATAAAGGCCTCAGTGACCTTCCGGTAACTTCGACCTCGTTTGTAGTGCATTTCTATTGTCTTTTTTTAAAAAAAATCCTTGATTATAGAGCCATATTGTAAAAATAATGTTGTGAAACACGAGGCACTGTTCGTTGTTTTCCCCGTTATAGTACGTGGTGCCGAGGAGCAGTTAGTAGAATCGCTGGTAGTTGAGACTCCCAAAAATCCAGGGTTTGACCCTTTCCGGGGGGTGGGGGGGGGGGGAAGAGGTGAGACTTAATGGCGTGTCGCCACCTCCTGCAAACATTAAAAAATCCTGGACAGGAGGACAGACTTATCGCCCAGTTGACGCGCCCTTCGGGAAGAGAATGGCTCTGAGATTCCTCGTGCTCATGTTGATCGTGGCATGTAAAAGATACTAAGAATTTACGATTGGAATAGAGACACCAAAGTACGCTACGGCAAACAAAAGCGTCACGGGGCTAGAAGGCAAATTCACACCCCAGCTACTATTTTGCCTTACTTGAAAAAATTCTCTGCCTTACTTGGATAAAAACATCAGACCAGTATTGCATCACGCCAACAAATGATTCAAATTACTACGACAACACCGTTTTACTTTAAACAGTGTTACTAGAATTAACAAAGGTGTATTGGTCAAGACGTTGACTGCACTGCTAAATCAATCTGTCTGCAACTAATTTCTTACACAGTAATTAAAGTTTAGAGGTTAACTAGCTTCCTCCCCATACTCCAAGTGTCCTATTCAAACACAGAGTAGGAAAAAAACCCCGCTGTCCGATCAACCAGAACTTGCTGCACAATCAAACAGAATAGAATGAACGGCAAGGAGTTTTACGCTCAGTCGAGTTACAGGAATTACCTGGCAAAATTGTTCCTCTCTCCTTCTAGCCCCATAGCTCTGACTGAGAGCTCTAGCCCCATAGCTCTAGACTGAGAGCGCGTCAAACATCCAAAGTTATGAATGTTGGTACGACTGCACGGCATACAAAGAAAAAAAAAGTTTTGATATCTCGGTGTCTCGAAGGTGCATTTGAGCCCAACGTGTGGAAAAGACTCAAATGCTCCCTCATAGGAACTGTGATTAAAGCTTCCATATAGAGCAGCGTCATTTGACGTCATGTGACGTCATATCTCTACAAGAGAGATAGCAGCAAGGGACACTAGATTAAAATGGAGGGTTAAACAACGGCACTTCAAGTCAAAGCAGTGCTCTGAGCCAGCATATTTCATAGGCTTAAAAAACCGTTGTTTTTTCCAATCCCTTATGGTGCTAGGTTGTAATTGGAAAATAAAGATTCCACTTGCTTAAAAATGTCAGCAACTGCCAACAAATCGACAAGAATCGTGCATTATAGGCCTAAGAAATCCACTCTTAATAGCATTGTCTTCAGTAAGACGCCTTACCCCTCCAGTGACCCTTGCAGCTATCCCAGTTACTGGCTCCAGTAAGAGTTATATACAATAATACAACGTTGTGTCACTGCTCTATTGTGTGTACGCCATGTTGTTGATATATAGTTTCCTCCAGCTGCTGGAATAACTTTTGACAATTTATTACTCATTTATTTACTACCATTTTTTTTACTGAAAAATAGCCAATGCCTGAAGAAATTTAATAAACTATTATCAACGAAAAATAAAATGATGAACGTTAAGCTCAACTCCAACTAATTGCGCAGATATATTTTACGCTTTCTATCTGTTACGACTGAGAAGTTCAGGAGCCCACTCCAACGACACCGTATTCGGACATACTGCTACATCACCCACGCCTGTACCTTTTTATAGTGGTGGATTTTCAGTCGATTGCTAAGCTGAAACTGTAAAAATCACGCTTATTTTCAATGCCATCCAATCTGAACAGTGGTTGCTGTTTTTAGAATAAAGGAATTGAAAGCGTTAACGCAAACGAAAATGGGTCGAAATAACACTGCCGTACGTAGGCTTTACATTGTTTGTCCGCTCTCGAAGCAGGCCTATAAGTCGTTGTCTGCTCTCGAAGTAGCCATAAGTTACAAACAGTGCAAATAGCAGAAGCATACACACGTTTCGTCCCATCCACATATGGATACCACTATAGACACTTGACAGCTAAAAGAAAAAATAACAGTGCAACAGAAATTGAAACTTCTTAACATGATAAGATTTTTTCTGACAGATACTTCAAACGTAACGAAAGTAAGGCACAGTACGCGTAGTAAAGCACAGTATACGAGTAGGCTATTTCATTTAACTTTCGAACTATTTATTGCTCGGTAAGATTAACTTGCGTTTGATATCACTACTTTAAATGGCAAATATTTGGCGAGAATTCCTAACAAGTTTAGTTTATGGGAGGCAAGAATTCATAGGGTTGGGGAGGAGAATTTGTCCCTATTGAAACGTGTTACATACATGCCTATATTAGTTCCTTCAGAGTTTTCAGATGGCGCCACGCGTTCCATCTGGTAATTTTGCTCATTTGTCACCCCAAATCTATAAAGTACACTAAATTACAACTACGCTAAACTAAATAATAATTAAATACGAGCTAGTTTCGCTTAATTGAGTTTAATTTCAGGCTGAAAACTGAGTAGAAATTCCCAGATGAAACTCATGGCTCCCTCTGTAAACTTAGACGGAACTAATGGGAATGAATCTAAGACCTTTCAGTAGGAGGTCTCAGTCACAAATTCTCTTCCCGCCCAACCCTATAAATTCTTGTGGGAGGCTATAGATCACATTTTCTTCTTAGATAATCAGAATCCACGGTTCAAGGTAACAATATCTGAATTGAATACCGGCTTTCCGAGTTATTGGCCCGGAAGAAACAATGGTATAACAATGTATTAAAAAAAAAAAAAATGCGGGCCAATAACTACTTAGTTAGTATTAGTAATAACTACTTAGTTATTGGCCCGCACTTTTTAAATCATTGAAGTATCAACGAAATATTGAGAAACATCGTCTTAGCTATTGCGTAACCTAGTCCCTTTAACAAACTTTACACTGTTTAAGCATTGTCTATACATTGTTGCTCGATTCCGAAGTACCCCATCACCATTCAAGCAGCGAAAGTTAACAATATCTGAATAGAAAAAAAAACCTTGATTGACCACAAATGTTCGTTGCCTATTTGTGGATTAACTTCTCAGCTGAATATATGAAACAAGCCATATGAAAATGACATAAATGCATTGTTATACTCCAGATGTCTCTCAAAGTTATTTTCCGATTTCACCTATTTTCGGTAGTGAGAATAATTTTTTATTTATTTATTATGTTTATACAAAAGTACACCATGAAGGAACATGAGGTACAATGAAATTAGTTGAAACAAGGTGTGAAGTCCATTGTAAAAAAAGACAAAATGAGACGCCTAGTACATAAATACCTACCTAACAACATATAAAAATAGAACATTCTAATTACAAAGCATACAATAAGGTGACACTTAAAAAAATACAAATATATATATAACATCGATGGTGAATAATCCATTTCTTCAGTTTTCTTTTTTAGGTAAAATATTTATAAAAAAAAAAAAAACTCTTTTGGTAGCAGGTTAAAAACAGATGACAAAACAAAACCACTGTTACGTTTCCCATAATTGTTCCTAATCATAATAATATTAGAAAACAAAAACGAGGTCGTTTGATGCTTAAGGTAAGGTTTCAGATACTACAGTGTTTGCTGCATGTTTAGTCCACGTGAAACTTTACTGCTGTATTCAAATGTTTTTATCATTTTTACTTTTGCACACGATAAATCAACTAATGATTGGTGCAATGTGCTTGGCTAAACGACATCGCTGAAAATTGTTTACAACAATCGTCTTAGTGTGTTTAGCACAGTTCTGCAGGTAATTCAAGGGTTCGTACGAGTAATAGTGATATTGAATGCCTGAAAAAATGCTTGAAAATTGTGAAAAATGTATCATTATTCTTCGTTTGTTTGGGCGTGAAAAGTTTTGAAATTTGGACTCTGGTTTTAGTTGCATTGACGTGTGTAAGGTTGGATACAGCAGTAAGGTTTCACGTGGACTAAACAGTGCAGCAACAATGCAGTATCTGAAACCTTACAGGAAAGTTTATTTGTGTAGCTTTGCTGTTTTGACATCGGTTCAGTCAAACCTTACCTTAAGCATCAAACGAGCTCGTTTTTGTTTTCTAATTTGCTACTTTGGCGTACCATGGCGTTTATTAGCTTGTTTTAATGTTTTGTATCTTTTTCAATTACGGTTTGCACAAACCAATAGAAAAGTAAATCCTTTAATGTTCAGTCTACTTCTTGTTAGCTAATTAGCATTGTTGCATAATAACAATGTTTAAAACAATGTAAAACAATCAATCTGGTCGTATAGAGCTCCCTAGCCCCTGAACCACTTGTCCAATAAGAAAAGGCCTTACGAAAAGGGCACATCTACAGAGCAATACTTGTAAAATGAGCTAAGAACCAGCTTTGGTATATAGGACAAATAGTTTGATCTGTACAGAGAGTAGTAGAAACGTGTCGTGCCAACAACAGCTAGTCCAACAACCAAAAATTGAAAATTACGATTCCAGCTCAAGTACAGATCTCCGATGTGACAAATTGGAAATTAATAAAAGTTGGTTTACCAGTTCACCAAGTCCGGTAAAGCTTATATGCTAAATTTAAGTGGAAACTATTGAAAGACGGCGGAGAAAATAAGCATCGAAATTTCGGCTTTAACATGGGAGGTTGAGGTCAAACTTTACAGTACTTTACTAATAAAAACAACAATAGTAATAATTTATTCCTGAAAGATGTTAATGCTCAATGTGTAGTTAAAAACATGCGTGAGCTATAAGCATAGAATCAGACACTTAATATTTGTTTTTCACACTACGATTACGTTATTTAGTCTTATATCAAATTACAATCAAAAGCTATACTATGTACATAATCAATAAACAAGTTAACCACGAAATTCTAAGATAGAATAAATCCTTTCAAAGCAAAATGATATTTCAACGTATTAATAACTATAATATATATCAATACTTTTAAAATAGGTAAAACAGTGTTAATATAAATAATCTATACAAAAAATCAGTGTATACACAATTATAAGTTATTGTTACTAGCTCACACATCGACTGTACTATAAAATCCACATCAAACAGCACTGTTTATAAAATTTAAACCTGGGGCTGGCACCTCCCTTTACCAGATTTCTTCTTCTCTAAAAAATATCTGGTAATGTTCAAAATTGAGCCGGTTCAGCCATACAAGCATTGATTGCTTCGGCTGACATAAGGCTCGTCAAAATTATTTAAAAAAAAAAATTATTAAGCTTTTTGTCAGTTGCCGCTATTTGGTAGTAGATGGGAAGATTCACCATAGAAAAATTCACCGATGCGATTTGCTTGGTCAATAAGAAAGAGTAACAGCCAGTTTCATGCACAAATAAAACCACACTACGTTTCGGGAGGACAACCTCCCGTCTTCAGGTAAAAATAAAACACTAAAACATTTTAAAAATTCATGGCAGTATCTGCCGAGTCACCAAGTCTATAAAAACAAAACATTCAGGCATGGTCAAGGCTTAAAACATTAAAATTACTAAAAATATAAAACATACCAAATGATACCAAATGATACACCATGTTA
>JAHWFP010122441.1:0-10388 GCA_023313725.1 Lithobius niger
TTAGTGATGATACTGCGTGACGATACTCTCCACCAATTGTTAATCACGCTTATGTAAATAATCCTAGCGAAGTACTACTGCAAGTCCGCCATCTTTAGTCAATGGATTCAGTAGTAATACTGGCTCCTGCATTCAATGAGCATGACACTTCAGTGCTAGTGTCACGCTGAGGTATCAGAAAATTCACCAAGCGTTTACGAATTACTTTGGGAATTCTGCACTGAGTTGTTCGATGAGTTTATGGAAAATGCCAATTGTTAAACTGCAAACCAGGTTGGAGTACCAGTTCAGTCAAATTAATCTTTAAGACCTTCACATTTCTGGTACAAAATTTCACAAAACCGAGAGCCCTTTTGCAGAATTACAAAGCTTAAAAAATTATGCCAAACCACTAAAAATAGTAGAAAGGTTTCTAAACCGCCATAAAAATCATCAGTGATTGCTTAACATCCACAGTTGAGCATTCAGTTCTGATTTTACAGACTCAAATTTAATTTGAAGCATAGTACCAGTTCTGCACATGTACTGGTGCCATAGTACGTGTTGCAGAAAACATACTATGGCACCAGTACTCTTTAGTTAACGCTTGCGTAACTGGAAAACCTGCAAGGACTTTCAAGGACCAAGCACTGCATGTTTTATGTTTCAAGGTTTTTTAAGCTTTTCAAGGCTTTTCAAGGCTTTTCAAGACCTTGGAAATACCGAATTCAAAATTAACGATTTGCAAGGTTAGAAGTGCTGGTGCAAACCCTAAAACATGAAGTTTGATATTACGTTAATCTAACTCAAATGAAACTGTGAAACATACTTTATCATGAACTTACCTCCTTTCACAACATCCTTGACATCAATTTTCAAGTCATGTGCCATAGCGCCCAAAACAGAAAAGATCACTATTCCAGCTATGATACTCGTTAATGTGTCCAGCACGCTGACTATCATAGCATCCCTACAAGAGACAATGTGACAATGATTTAACAAACGTGTACATAATAAGCATTAATAAAAAGGTTCAAATGACGAAAGTTTGTAGAGTACCATACAATGTCACTGAAATATTGATGGTTTCATTGATGTCTACGTATACCTGAGTGTTACACAAGTTAGGCCTAGGTTCAGCAAGGCTGTATCTCAAAATGGATATCTAGATACTATTTCATATTTTCAAATTCTGAAATACGTATATTTTATGGCATTGTTACTTCAGCCAGGTAATATTACTGTTAAGATAAAGCATCATTATAAAGTATGCAAGTATGCTCCTCATCATAAATAAAGACTACAAACTTTAACTGCATTTTTTAAGTGAATAAAACCTCCAAGCTATAGACAACTATGACATATTGAACAAATGAACTGATAAACAACTACGAAATTTAAATACATGTATTGGTGAGATATGGCACCAAAAACAACACTGTTTACTATAATTCATTCATCAATTTTCGAACATATAATGAACTTTTATGACTAACAAATTCTTCATAGCAACCAAAACGAAACTGATTGCCAAAAATGAAACAACAGTTACACCTTCTTGTTTTTAAGTGGGAGAAGTGTAAGACTGCTGGTAAACATCAGCTGGTCCTAGAAAGGTATATTATTATTGTGACTTAGAAACCATACGCTGAATTTAAAGCCTACAATAGGGTGAAATGTGACCAAAAAAAAGATACAAATTCATAAACAAGATAGCAACACGTATGCATCATTTCGGCTAACTTATGCAGAAACATACATGCTTTACTGAAACCATCAGATTAACATCGTTCAATTCTCAATCGTTAATCGATATATAACAATTAAGGATATTAACTATGTTAGATTCGCCTGTGTGTGTGTCTGTGCGTGTTTCTATGGAGCTAACTAAGGATACCTGTTAAAATATTACTGCTCTTTGCAAATCTATTGTTAGAAAAATTGTTTTAGTTTTATTAACGATGTTAACTTGTGTTAGTTCTAATACTACTTTTCTGCCTAGAACCACTAATAACACACTGCATACACATGAAGGCAAACAGTATTTCCCATGTAGAACATACAATTTTAGAAAATTTATCTCCAAACTCGGTGAATGTATCGATGCTTAGCTTGCATTCAGGAATTTTCCCAGTTGAGGTATTTTCTTACACTCGGTTTTCTGCATTGCACTCTTTTCATAGATGAAACCAACGACAGTGAAAGCTCCAAGCCTAACTCTCTCTTCCCATGGATCAGTGAAATGTTGTAAAACATTACAGTCAGTCAGTATACTCATTCATTTAAAGTTACGTAGGTAGTGTTCAGGGCTCGAAATGAGCGGTATCGCATCGCAATTTGCACCACAAATTTAAACTTTAGCGATGCAAAATTAAATAATGTATCGCAGTTTAGCGACGCAACTGTATTAGACGAGACAACATAACAGCATAGTCATGATCGTGTTGGCTGACACGGAGATGCTAATCCCTCATACTTTATAGGCTGGCCAAGCATCGCACATGCATTCTAGGAAATCATTGGTCCTACCATCACCTTCTGTATTTAGTTGGTGGCGCTTTCATTTCAAACACGGGTTAGAATAGTCTTATAACGTGCATTGGATGCCAAAGTCTTGACCAAGCATCCGTGCGTGTAGCGAAGTAAAAGTGAAACAAAAATGGCCATTGTTTCAAATTAAGTAAACTTTTTATATTGTTTTTTACTAAATAAATTATTCTTCAAAAGTTGCTAATCATTTTTTCGTGACTGCTATACAAATTTGTATTTTGTATCGCATTTCTGCCATGCAATTTTTCTAAGACAATTCGAGCCCTGGTGTTTCCCTTAAAATACTATCAATCAAGTCAACTTCCATCTTGAATTAAACTATTTTCTATGAATTGTATGAACTAAACCTGGCAGCCAGCAAAAGCAAAATTTACTGTTAACATTGATTTGGTAGTTTGAAGATGCGTAAAATTTAAGATACACTACCTTTTGACAGTGAATTTTCCCTTTCCAACTTTCGATGTTGAAAACCGATGGAATTTACCAATTACAATTGAGGAATTTACAATTTACAGTTGAGGAAATCTCTTCTCTGTGCTCCAAGTTAAGCAAAGACTCAACAAGGACCTTCCACCCAACATAAAAGGGTTTCCAGTGCAAAGGTCCGCCTGGTGTTAAAAGCTATCAGCCAAGATCTGTGAAACAATCTGTATTCATATCCACTGGCTCCATCTCAACTGAAGAACAGCGTGAACCAATTCTTAAACAGATGACATTCACTAATAATCACCCCTTTGAATGTACGGTAATTATGAGACTTTTTTCATTATAACGTTTATCGTCGCTCTTGAACTCCTTCACAAATTTCTGAGGAAATAAGACAGCCTGTTGCGTTCAAGTGTTTACGGTGGTCTAGAAGCTCAGGTTTAACTTACCCATCATGCAGCCAACTGAAATAGCACCATAGCTAACTTACACCAATGCTGACATCCATCCCTTAGTTGCAAGTAAGCTTTCCACGTGCTTCTCTGCGTCATGTGACAGCTAGCCAAGCATAATTTGCTCTTAAAGTTTTTTGGTAGTTTGACGATGCACAAAATTTGATGCTTCCTTTCTCTCAACCACAAACCACTCAAGGTTAGTAGACAAATTGTCATAACCGATGTTATTAGTTGGTCTGTAAATTGCTTCTTGGTTTAGTTAAACAGTAATAATTGTGGCTGGCAAAGTGCAGTACTCGAAATAAATAAATGGTAAAGATTGTTAAGGCTAAGAGTGTGGAAGCCTTGACAATTTACTGTTGAATGTTAAAAACTGATACTTTTAATTCCGAGTGTGAAGGCATTGATGTTTTTATTTTAACTAGCTGTACCCCCGGCGTAACATACACCGGTCTAGCCGGTTCCCGCATACCTGAGCAAAATACTGTAGTGGGCAGTATGGAATGAAAAGGGTGGCAACTGCCCCCTGCTTCCTCCTCCGAACTCCCTTGCGGCCTACCCAGTTGTTTGGTCTAATTTTCCCCCATGCTCCCCCCCCCTCCATAACTCCTTTCCCATCCCGCACTGCCTCCCCCGTCCCCGACACGGATTCCCCTATTGAGTAGTCTGAATATCCCCATCCCGGCTCCCCCTCCATTTTAACCCATGGTGATTTGTTTTGTTATTGAAATAAATGTCTTTTTCCAATGGAGGACGCTCAATTGCCCGTTTCTCCGTTCTGATACCAAGCGCAATAAACCCAACAACGGTTGTGCATGCAGTGATTGTTACTCAACCAACTTTGAAACTCTTCCGCAATAAACCCAACAACGGTTGTGCAAGCAGTGATTGTTACTCAACCAACTTTGAAACTCTTCGAAGTCGGCTCTTAAGAGCTAGCTTTATTAATGCAATATGTCAATTGTTATAGGCCACATCTGTTTGTTTGACATTGTCGGTCACTCGCCTTCTTTCATTATACACCCTCTTTCATTGTAGTGCATAATAATGATCAATTTGCTTGCCCAACCTAAGCGTATTATATATATATATATAGAAGATACATAGATAGATATTTAATGGCCTTGATGTTTTTTTTTATTCTGAGTGTTAACTGTCTTGATATTGTAGTTCATATTTCAACAGTTTATTTATGAATGCTAATACCCCGATATTTTATTTCAAAGTACTAAGAACTTATTAATTAATTACACTTCACAAATCTGGGCGAAAGCCAAGATTTTTAATTTTTTTCCAAGTTTAAATTCTTCTTTCTATGATGTCATCAACTTAATACATACCAAGTCTATTCACAAACTTTTGACAATTCCCAGCGCCTAATGAAGAAAACTATGTAACCCTAAGATTTCCCTGCTAAAGTACAGTAAAATTTATAACAAACAAAAAATTCAATTTCACAGAGGGACCTCACACACTCAACTGCACTAAACCAATTACACACTTCTCAGAATTCCACATAATCCTAAGATATAGTTTAACAGTAAATTAAAAAGTTGTAAAATATGAACGATACAGCATCTGTTCTTTATTGTTCAACATAAACCCAGAGGTATATTTTACATTCTTAACAGAATACAGTAATTATAATTGCTACTACTTTTGGAATAATATATTTGATGTAGTCTACTACTATGGACAGATCAAAATAGCGGGCACTTCTTCATAATGTCACCAGGAATCAAATTCGTCTCGACGTAACCTAACAACAAATCTTTTCAATATAATAAACATTGACAGTAGCATTGTATTAGATTACCTTACAATTAAACGACAGTAACATGGCATCGAGGTATTAACATAATCCTCAACAATAAAATTAATAAAACAACTTTTTCTTTGGTTTGTAGTGAGACTACTTTGCCATTTGACATTTCTCCGTTTTTAATGATTTCTGCCAAACTAGTCGCAGATCATACGCACAAATTTTAGAACTTTAATATGTACAACTTAAACATGTTTCACCGTCATCTGGCTTGGAAAAAGAATTGAACTGCTTATCTTCGAAGTGCATTCAAACAGTTACCTTATACCGACATACATTGCTGCCAAGCTGTTATCATAACATCGGCAGTTTGATTCTCGGCTTTAGCATCTCAACGATAGGGTGTATTGGGTTATGGAAACAATTTCACAGTGTATTTAATATTCATTCCGAATTGTTTCTTCATTATAAATCTGCACGATTGCCCACGTTGCCTTAGCAATGAGTATTTTGTTTCCCTAATGTGGTTTCACTTAAAACCCAGAGACATCATTTACCTAGCGTAAAACTGTAATCAAACGTAAACTTATGCAATACATGAATGCTTATGAGCTATTATCGTGTGAAGAATATAGTTCCAACATACACCCGTTACATGCTGGAATAATTGTTTTCATTGTTTAGCGTTTTTTCCTTAGTCATGTTACGGAACCTGGGTCGCTTAAGCCTGAAGCTCTTTTATTAGTGATAGATTGTGTAATGTCCCTATCTTTAACTAACTCGTATATTAACGCTGCAATGCACTTATCTTTAAGATATTTGTGTATTTAAGGTGTAATGTCCTGTCTTTAACTTACTGTTATATTTAAAGTGCAATGCCATATCTTCACTTACTCACATGTTAAAGCTGTAATGCCCTATCTTTAAGCTACTTGTGTATTGAAGGTGTAATGTCCTGTCCTTAACCTACTCGTACATTAAAAGTGTAATACCCTATCTTTCATCTACTTGTATATTAAAGGAATGGCCACATCGACCACAGTCAGTTTGATTATCAAGGATTTGGCCCAAAAGTTTACATTTTTGTTTTGTCGGTTGTCCTGTGATAGCCTCTGAGATGATTGATAAGTGAGCTAATATTCTGTGTGAATGAGTCGTATAACTTTAGTGTTGTAGTGTGCACTAGGGTTTCATGATGCAGTTAACTCAATAGGTAAAGCATACTAAAGTAAGGCAAATATCTGTCTTACCTGTAAACATTGTTTCTAAAAGGATTGTAACTACTGTACATGATCAAACTGCCCATGGAAACACTAAGAGAGAAAAACATCTGGCCAGCTGCCTCTTTCCATACCTGAAATGATTAAAAATAGTTTAAAATATTCAATAATTAATGTTAAATGGGATATACACTTTCTGCCGCCTTTTTGTAAAACTGCAAAATGCTAAATGTCGTGCTAAGGAAACTACGAGATACACCACCGACAAAGGACATGTAAAACACATTTGAGTGACACACTTCTTGGTCTAAGGATGCTGTTTCATATATTTGACATCGGAAAAAAAGTTTTACAGTTCTCACCGACTACACTTGTAGGCTGTTTGATGATATTAGCTATACTGCAAGCCTGACATTCTGAACCCCTTTAAACTGTTTTTGCTTTACTTAACCACCTTTAAAATAAAGGGGCCAGCAACGTTATTTGGTTTCTGTCAAAGTCTTTAATATGATAAAAACAAATATAAATAGCAATAAATTGTAACACTAGTTTTGCTGTTTGGTTGAAAACTTAACCATCGCTAAGAGACAACATACAGTGAGTTACTTGAATAGGCACTCGATACTGTGTGTTTGTGTGAGCTTGGCTGCCTGATGTTTCAATAAATAAACAAATTGGGGGAAAATGACTTTATTTGACTTTTTCTCTTAATAGTAAACTAAAAATGAAGCTTTCGTTCACGTGGTCGAGCTGTTAGAGACCACAAACTTTCAAGCCTCTTTCTTTAAGAGTGTATCGCCAAGCGAAAAGCACCTTTTGAATTCGTCCATTCGTATGAAACAACTTACGCAGTGGTTTTCCACTGCACCAATTTTCATTACATCGATCCTTACCCAAATTTATCATCAATATCATTGATGTCATTCGACCTCGCATCCTATTGGTTCACAAACCAATCCTCTGTAACCTTGCAATGTTACTTTAACTTCACTCGAGTTCCACGAGAAACCGCACGAAGCTTTATCGACAGATGATTTCCCAGTCTTAGAAATTGTTAAAAAGACAAGCGGGCCGAAGTGTAAATGATTTCTTACAATTTTTTAGGCAGCTAGTTAATACGTTTTATTCAGCAATAAATATTACAGAATAAATTGCCTAAAAAAATTAAACGATGTGACGCTAATGTGTCCCAAATACGATGGTGGATTGCTCTCTTTTGCTGAAAGTTTTTTCTGTTGGGCACTTAAAGCTAGACCAGCCAGCAGCCCGTGTACAGGAGTTGGAGCCAGATGCTATAGTGCCTGGTTACGCCATTCTAGAATTTAACTTACACAGTTGTGGATTTTAAAGTGAACTTACTTTTTAGGTAATCAAAACGTGCCTCCATTGTGTTATGCAAGTCTAGATATGTTCACTTGTGAAATAGTTTTTTGTTGTGATGGTTAATTGCCTTGTTGCAACGAAGTTGTAATTTTGGAATGGAAAGCGCAAACGTAGTGTCATTTATGGATTTTTATCAAAAAACTCTGATGGATGCTGAAAACAGCGGTTAAACATGTAAAGGTTTATTAAGCTTCACATGGGCATACTCAGAGTAAGTAAACACGATCTCAGTTGACTCCATGAAGCGTATACTGAGAGAGTTGATTTCACTGGTCTAAGATAAAGAGTCGTACAATACAAAACCATTATTTTTCAGAGAACTTGAAACTCTGATTTGATCCAATAATACACTTTATCTCTATTGCTGGTGATGGTTTTTTTTTTCATCACGATAACTGTACAGTTTGTTTTTAGGTATTGAGCATGAAATTGCCACGTTTTACCGATATATAAATGTTATTAACAGCTTTTTTCTGGTACACAAACTGGTACTAAATGTAGCTACAATAGTTACTACTGGAAGCAACTAAAAGTCGCACGCACCCAGAAAGATACGACCATAACATTTTAAATGAGTAAATCATATTAACAGTTTATACAGGCTAAGTTATTAGTGCAGCAGGTTTAAGAGTTTCAAACAGCATGGTTATATTGACTGGGTGTAGCTATTACTACATGCTTCGAAAAGGATTTACCTTTCGAACTTTGCCAGTTTAATGGACAATGTAGGAAATTTTCATGAGTTAAGATCTCACATCAGCCAACTAGTACAACTATCAACCATGACCCGAAGATGTGAGATCTTGAAGATATTGCAATATCTTGCATTTATCAGCTGTCACAACTATCTAACATGGCCGAAAGATGTGAGATCTTGGCTCATGAAACTAGCTACAGAGCCGTTTGCAAAATAAAGTACTTATGACTTTATGCTCATTTAGATATTATTTTTTTTTTGTAGTAGACCATGTGTTATTAGTATGACCAGAAGTGGCATAAATGAGGATTTTATAAGATAATTCTACCTAGGAGTTGTACTAATGGGGTGAAATGGCAACATTTACACCGCTGAACCCCCAAACAATACCTTCCCAGGGGTGCAAAAGAAAATCTTCTAAATCTTAAAATTGTACAACACAAATTCTAGAGAGAATTTTGCAAATTATCCTACAAGTTAATTTTGCTACCATTTTACAATAAAACATTATTGCAACGATTGTGAGCCAATACTGTGGTGATAGTAATTACCCCAAGCCAGGAATAGCACCATGAAAGAAACGCAAGAGTTACGAATTGGGTGACATCCACCAGTGATTGCCCTTTCTGCAGGGAAGCAATATTGCTGTTTGTGTTCCTTTCTATTTATTGGTCAATTTATTGCCTTTTTTTCATCTCAGGAAGAAAGCAGTGTTAGGAGTTTTAGAAAATACTTTGAAAAAGTCTTATGGCTAATGACGCTTTTCAAAAATTCGTTGCAAGATCAAGTGTATAATTAATATTCCCAATCGTTATTGCTTTGCGCCCCTAAGAACAATTTGTGCCTAGCAAGCCATCCAGGAGATCGGTGTTTTGCGCTCAGCAGATGCCTCGTGATGGACCTATGTTTTGCAATGTTTATCAGCACACAAAAAATATTATTTTCGTCTCGCATTTTATTATTGGTCACCTAAAAGAATAGCAAGAATAAGACAATGCCAAAATGAATCCTAAATATGAAATACAAAACCATACTTACAATAAAAAAAAAAGACTTTTGGAGTCAAAACAGGAGTACGCTGCGTACCATCCTGTTGGGATGCTGCGATGTTGGAATGGTGTCAAAAAGCTGTAGCCTATTGACAAACAGATCATTGCACAAATTTACCGAGGATTGCATGATCGGAAACTCTTAATGGTATTCATTGATGTCCTTCCAACACGGCTGCAGGCTAGTAGGCATGTACACAATGCATTCCCGTTTTTTACTGTTTTTAAGTTTTGTATATCGTAAGTATGGTTTTGTATTTCATTCTTATTAATCGTTTTAGCATTGTCTCATTGTTGGGATTCTAATCGGTGACCAAATCTTTAAAAAACGAGTGGAAAATATGATTTTTCTAAGTTTATGTAAGTGCAGGCATATGTCCACGAGGAGTCATCTGCTGTGTCAACCCCATTTGGCCGGTTGCTAAACGAGTAACCGTTTTTACTTACGTGCATTAAAAATTACACTGTGCAGGTAGTTATCTAATAAATATGCGTGAAAAAATATCAATTGTACTGTGATCAGTCCCACCACTGTTAGTTCACAACCAACATCGCCGAAACGACCGTTGAAGTGCTTAAGGAGTCTCGTTTCTGGAGTAGAAATTGTGTGCCTTGCCTCCCGATTTCTGGCCATTTCTCTATTTGTCAGGGAGTTAATGCCTCTTAAAAAAGGGAGTAATCAGAAAGAGGTAAACAGGCAAACGGGGAATAAAAGGGAGCAAAACAGGACTTCGGCAATGTTAAACCAACAGGCCTGGAATCTGAAATAAAAAAACCCAGCGTTTTCTCCTAGACGACCTTGCGACAATGTGTGGACGAGTACGGGTTATGACACTGCACGACCCTAAAACCGTGCATGTGTTGATA
>JAHWFP010122444.1:0-13827 GCA_023313725.1 Lithobius niger
TTGTATTAGACTCAACTCCACTGCCGTGCAGATGTGTAATAAAGTGCCACGTTGGTTTTTTTAACACTTTGCTACTACCTTTTGCGTAGAGACTGAACCATTCTCAACTTAATCACCTCTTCATAGGTTTTTGGTTTGATTTTAATTCTGTTGTAACTTGTCTTATTTAGTTAGTTTAGATGTGTTGATATCACTCCTTTGAAGGGCCGAACCACTCTCAACTTGGTGGCTTCTTTTTGGCTGTTTATTTTTCTTTGTTTTTACAGTTTGATTATTTTTCGTGAATAGGACGTGAATACAATTTCTTTGCCAACGTTGTTTACATTTATCGTGATACACTAGTTTGTGTCTAGGCACGCACGTCAGTATATACACGTTGTCATTGCCCGAACTTTGGCCGTTCAATGAGAGACGATGCCGACAATACTAACAATGCTTATAACTATATTTTCGTACTTACGCGCCCTCCCACGCCATCCCCGTCACCCCCCAGGCTCCAAACCATAAAAGGTTCGCAGTTCGTATTGTACTGCACCCATTCGTCCAATTTCATAGCTGGAAGCCTTCTCGGTATCGATGAAAAATCACCCTATGGGATTTAACATGGGGATGAGCGGACTAGCTAGCTAGTAACTAGTAACACATTTGCAACGTTATTGAGGATCAGATTTTGCATTAAAAGCAGCTTAGCTGGCATTCCTACACGAGTTATTTTTTATCCAAGTACCTGAAATGTGCCCAACTCTGCTTCAGGGTATAAGACACTTGCTTTATGGCGTCGCGCTACAAGGGTTTAGAACCTCGACAATTGAATTGATGTGATGTTTGTTGTGATATTTGTTGCCTAACATTTTTTCTTTAGCACTAAGCACAGGAGAACTACTAGTTTTTGCTGGCATGGTATTTTATTTTATTTTATTTTTTTACCTATTTTAACTTATTTATTAACCCGAATTTGCGATCTTTATGTCAATAAGATCACAAATCCGAAAGAAAAAAAAAACAACAAAAGAAAAGTTTCTCCTTCGTAAGTTTCGCTTTTAGTTTCGCTTTAGTATTAATGTGCATGTAACAATGGAACTATTTCTACGGTGTAGTTTTTGTGGTTTTTTTTTTTTTATATTGACTATTGATATTGAAAACAATTTTTTTAGAGGTTTTCTGGGGGAAAAGTGCTGTGATTTCAGGGCCAAATGCTTGCAGGCATCTCGCAATACTGACGCTTGTGTTCATCATGTGTTGTAAAATAAACACTATTGTTTTATTTAAACACGTCTGTGATCCTTCACTACATGTGTTTTAAGATGGTCTTTAAAAGAGTTGTAAATTAAATGTTTGTGTTTTATTTTAAATGAATTTCACGTCTGCAGAACTATGTAAAACTTAAAGTTTTGAGAGGTTTCTGCTCAGCCCAAGCTCTTCGTAAAACACGTTTATGTGACTCCAGCTGAAAATGTATATGAAAATGTTTTTGGGTGTGTTTGGGAACCCAGTAATTCAGATCGAAATCAGTACGACTTCAGTATTCTTAAAACTTCGATACATTCCTCACAAATTCAGGGCTTTGCCGTCACATGCACAATCCCATGACACGTATATGCAATGAATACATATATACATGCACACGAGATGCTAAGACGGTGGGGGAGGGGAGGATGGGGAGGCAAACAGAAATTTCGGTTGTTCATTCGTCCAACCCTCTTCTGTGGTGCTCGAGACGCTGATTACACTGTTACTTCCGTTATGAATTATTCAAAATTTAATAAAGAATGTATCATAGCTGGTGAGCCGCACCATCAATATTAGATGAATAATTTGGTCCGAAACATACATGGGGGAAGCGAAGGGGAGCGCAGGGAAAGGGAGCATGGAACATTTCTGATGGCGGGACTGGGAACGAATCTGCACGACCGGGGGAGGATGGATATGTAGGGGAGGGGCTATCTATCGCTTGCGCAGGCGCCGTATTCTCGCTTGTAATTACGTCACGTGTCAGAACGAATAAAACGTAGGCAGAAATGCGGTTGTCGACGTGAACAGGCAGATTGGTGGCCGAGGAGAAAGAGAGAAGGCCAAAAAATGTACGAATGTGTGGAACAGTTAGAGAAGTGGGAACAAAAAAGAAAAATGTGCAAAGGGCAGGTCTACGCAACGGTTCGCCTCTACATTCTCACAGCCAGCTAGAATTTAATTGCGATGGCGAAGGTGTCGTTGCCATGGTAACAACGCTACCTGAATTAGCTAAATCCGAACATCACTTGAGTAAATGCTTGCAATTTTACAATCCGTGACAGCAAAATAAGGAATTCCTCCTGACGAAAACAATTTTGCCAGTCGCTGCTGGTCTCACTCATCGACTGTTTTCGTTGGGTGCTGACAGAGATAAACCGCCGCTATTGTAGAATTTCAGATGACTTCTAGCTTCTAGCTCCGAGAATCAAAAAGCCGAACGTGCCCTAAGGGCAGGTTTATGCAACAACACTTACTAGCTTTTACTTGGTTAATATTAGATCTGCTAGCTGCTTCTCGACTTTACCGGAGAATGCTGCTTTCGAGTTGACTATACGTAGTAACCATGGAAACGACACGGATGCAATCCTCTCCTTGTGCCTCGTGACACGAAGGACGATGCGTGCGGTATGATAGCGCCGATTTATGACAACAAGAAAACAATTTTTACTGCTATACAAAACAGTGGACCGATTTCTGAATGCCAGCTTTCGATGGTTTGTTTTCGATTCGATAACCCCGAAATGGACGCCATGTTTGATTTTGAATTCTCGCTATGAGCAGCTTTTTATTCTACCGTCGTCTGATCACTGCTAGAAGCTGTTCTTTGTGCGAGATAACAAATTTTGGAAATTGCAAGAAAACACAAAAATATGTTTAAAACTGTTGCACTTTGTTCTGTACCCTTTTTGTTATTTATAATACATTTAATTGTTTATGTATTACCGCATTCATTTAGTAGAAATTGGAAACTATCTTAACTAAATAACGGGTTACCTAGCAAATAGCGTTCGGCGAGCGAGAAAGTCCCGTTGCATAAATGCGGCCTTAATCGCGATAACAAAGGTCGCGTCCGTCGCTTTTTTTTCAACTTCAGAAAGGTACCAGATAAAGACAAACTTTTTTCACCATTAGATTTAGCGACCAAAAATTAGTTTAGAAAAACGGCAAATTAAAATATCGTTACTTCCTTACAGCTAATAGGTGTACTCGACGTAACTCAATGAAATAATATTTGGTTGTCGTATTTAGACACGCAACCGTAAAAACAAAAGTATTTCGTTAACGACACACATTAGCTTCATTTAAAATAGTCTCGACACTGTTTTGCATGTACGAATTAGCCTGCTCTCGAACCAAATTTTCCTGGTTAGCTGCTACTTACGAATTTTCAGCTTTTAGGCCTAATTTTTTAACTGCCGTTTTAATTTCGTAAGTAGCAGCTGTTAAAAGATTAGGCCTAAAAGCTGAAATTCGGCCTCAAATCATTCTGCTACGGCCAATGTCAAGTCTTCGCACCGTGTTGCATGAATGAATAGGCCTACTCTCGAACGCAATTCTCCATTAACTGCTACTTACAAAATTAAAACGGCAGATACAAATTAGGCCTGAAAGCTGACAATTACGCCTAAAATCTAAAACTAGACCTAAACGCTAACACATTTTTTAAACCGGCAAGTGTGATGGTTACTACTTTTAGGTTATATAATATACAGCACTGTTGTAGTGCGTGATAGGTGTGCACCTCAACATTTTCGAAAGTGGCAGGAGTGCACAGAAGACCGGTTGCGACGAGGTAGTCGCTGCAGTCCCTTGTTTACGTTGATTCCCGATCCATTTTTATTTTTTTTCCTTGAAATTTTTTTTTCATCCTTCTTTTCCTACGTGCCTGCACTTTTTTATTTTTAGTTTATTTAATTAAATCCTTATTGATAGTATGTAGTTGGTTTTATGTACAGTGACATATCTTGTAATGTATAGTTTTGGAAGGATTAATTTGGCCGCTCTGCATTAGTGGCGAATTTAATTTAGGGGTGAACAAAAAAAAATTAATAATAACAAAAAATGTATACGTTATAAACAATGAAGAGTGGAAAAAAATGCTGTCAGACAGACACATACACAATTACATTCATATCAACTTGTCTCATATAATTTTTCATCATGGATGTGGCAAAGGGATGGGCACTGACAATGATGACTTCCCAGATGCGTGAGTTCCGACACGAATGCTAGGCCTACCCGCATTCTAAACCGCTGTTATTACGTCAACTTAACTAAAGGTTATAAGATCATCATGGTGTATTTGCTGTTGGCCGCGATTGAGAAAAAACGTTGCCAAGCTGAGAAAAATTATAGGTTAGGTCTGCCAATAAAAGCTAAATACGTTTCAACTTTGCTGATGGACTTTGGGATAACAGTTGTCTCACTGTGCAGTTAATAACAGGCTTGTAGACTATTACTGTCAGAATTGCTTAACGTCAAACACTGTTCTTCCCCCCCCCCCCTTCCCCCTTCCCCCCTCACTTCTTGATCTCCGCCTCAATAACATCACGAGCGGGGAATTTTTCCAGCGGGCATTTTTGTGGAAGAACATCACTATGCTGTTGCGACGGCCGCACATACAGATTTCGTGCAAACTTATTGGTGATAAATTCGTTATTCTGAGGGGAGCTGAGGTTACGGCAGAGTCACTGTTGATTCAGTAAAATCAGATAAGATGGATTGGCGTGCTGGTTTTAAAAATTTAATTGAATAGAGCAAGCGTTGCTAATATAATGTTAAATTCGTAATTTTTCTGTTTGGAAATGGCTGGTTTTAAACACACCGAGCGTAAGTTTAAAACTATGGTGCTATACGTTGTAGGAGCCAATGGGTTTTATGAAGCAATTTAAAGCGAGCAAAAAAACGCTTAAGGAATAGAAAGGGTACATTTTATCCACTTATGTAGCATATAACAGTTTATGCGGCCGGCGGGCCAACGTTAGACTAACTCAGTTTTTAATCGGTGAATGACGTGTTATTCACTTGTGTCATTACGAAGACATGATGGCAGTGGTCGCCAGAAACGGAATAAAACTTTTCAAAGCTGCAGTGGACCTTGACTAGAAAATAAACACTTCCAACGATATCACTTTTTTTTTTATAATTAAAGATGCACCGTTATTGCAAACAATAAAAAAAAACTTAAAGGGACATACCTCCTCATTATTTTCGACCATCCTGCGCGAAATAGCTTTTGAATGTAGCAAAACCGTTTCTCAGAAGGGAAAAAATAAGAAAATAAACGCCTTTGCAACATTTACACACGTTTCAACCATTGTTGCAAAACTGAGCCACAGAGAAAACCAACCTGGAGGAACGTACCTTTAATTGTTTATTTAAGGCACGTGCTTGCCTTCATGTTGTTTTTCCTGTACGACTCAGTTTTGCACTATTAGTTCGGACGTAGTGTACGTTAATGTTGCAAACGCTTTTTTCCCCCACGTATACGAGACGGTTTTGCTAAATTCACTCAAACATATGTTAATGTTGCGAAAGCTGTTTACGTGCAGAATCTGTGAAAATAGGGAGAACCCTTAAGTCATTTACGTCTTTAAGTGGTAGCAACGGTGCATCGTTTATAGAAACACACCCTGAGTTCATCGCATTACGCAATACCAGACAACACCGCAATTTAAACTCTCAAAATTTGCGTTATTTAACATTTTAACATCCATGTATTTTTTTTTTTTTTGTATAGTGTTAAAATTTGGGTATGAGGTTTTAAAGTTTAACCGAGTTTTTTTTTTAAAGTTGTTTGTTAAATAAAAAAGAAAACAATATTTGATGGAGACTTGAAATTGCTGTTTGGTCACCTGGTTTTACATGGTTTGTCGAACACAGGCTTATTGAGCGAAAAAAACACACCAACTCTTTGTTATGTATTTTAATGTCTACTTAGTTTATCATCATGTTTAAACAAAAAGGCACTGAATTCGTGAGAATTTTTTTTTGTAGTCGTTACGCTGCCACTTTGAAAGTTTTATTTTTTATTGCAGCCATATTAAAGGTTGTGTTCTTTCTCGAGAATGATAAATATCGTCGTGTCAATTTTGTAATTTTGTTTTTATTTTCGTATCATTGCTCTTTTTTTTTCTCTTTCGTTTAGGGCGCTTAAACAAAATATGGAAAATATTCATATCCGCGGTTTACTGCTGAAACCCAATCCTCTGTTGTAACCCTGAAGATAGTTCTGCCTCTTTTAACACATCTTTATAGAAACAACAATTTTTTTTTGTTTCTTTGTAAGAAATAAGCTAAAAAGAAATACAAGTAATTTGTGGTCATTTCTGTAAAAAATGACTATTTTTACAGCAATATTTATTACGGGGGGGTTAGCTTTTCCAAACAGAGAATGAGCCTGAGTGAAAGCTTGAGGGGGTTAGCGGGATGAGTGATTGAGGCTGCAACCCATCGTTAGGAACATGTCTGGACTACGTTGATGAACGACCCAAAACGAACTAACTTTTTTTTTTAAAGAAAGGAAGTAAAGAAAGAAAAGTATGGTCTAAAATGAGCTATACTCGGAAGGGAAATTCTTTTACGTAGCTTAATTCAAATGAATTAGGATTCATTGAAGTTAGACTTTGGCTCACTGCAATTATGGAAGACATAATAAAAAAGGAGTGGTTTATTTATTCATTTATTTATTATTATTTCAGTTGAGATTTAAGTCATCTATAAAGAGTAAGTTTTGACTTTTACTGGAAGATTTAGAAGCAGAAAAGGTTCAGTGGGGGGGGGGAACCCAGGGATTGGCCCAGAAGACGTATGATTGTGGTATAGAGGCCAAGAATGATATTAATAAGAATAATAAAAGATTTGATTGCCAAAATAAAAGGCAAACGGGCAAGGAAAGGGTACACTAACAACCTTCCCCCAATGACGGGAAAGGGGCAAGTGCCGTCCAGTGTGTCCACTTCTAACTTACAGAATTTTCGAGTAAAGACAAAATTTCCCTTTTTTTTCTCTGCCCCAAAACAAACTCCCTTCTTCACTTTTTTACTGGTTCTTTTTTTTTTACATTTCCTAATTTTAAAAAAAATGTGAGCCCGTTTTAATCTGCACAGGAGCGCCACCTATTGACGCAAATTGAAAACAAAATTCAAAAGACTTGTATTAGTCCTGCCTGAAGTGATGTGTAGGGATGGACCCACAATTTTCGTGGTTTTAACCCTAATAAACCAGCAACTGACGAAAAATAAACACTAACCAAATTGTAAATTGGGGTTGTGGTAAGGGCTTAAAATGTTAACACGCGTTTGTTGGAGTAGAAGTTTGGAAATGGTGGGTCTGGATGGAAAGAAGATCGTGAGTCACTAAAAAATTATAACTTGCAAATAAAACACAGAATTTCCCCATTTTTTCTCCTTTTCCCTGTTTAATATTTTTTCCCATTTGAAGAACATTTTTCTCCTAAAAAAAGAAAAATTCCCTGTAAGTGGAAGCACTGGTGCCGTCATTCATAGAATTCTGGCCATCGAAGGAAGGCTTTGAAACAATGTTTATTTAATAATTTTCGAAATGTATGTGCTGATACGGCTGAGACTGCCTCGCACCTAAGCGAGTTCCATGCAGGAACAACCTTACTGTTGAATAAAAATTTCCTACAGTTTTTCTCATACCGGAGAATCATCGTCAATTTAAAAGAATGGCTTCTTGTAAAGTTGGCTTAGTTCTCAACTCGAAAAAAATGAACATCGAGAAGTAACATTATTATGTAGAATTTTGCTCGTCAAAACAAGATCAGCATTCAATCTGTGCAGTTCCAATGATTCCAACTTCAGGAATTTACGTCGTTGTCCATAGTTTAACTTTCGTAGCCCCGCACAGTCTTTGTATATCTCCGCTGGACTGATTCGATCTTATCAATGTCCTTTAACAGGCGCGGTGACCCAACCTAGCTAGCATACGCAAGCTGGATAGCTTATCGTCCAGACTAGCTAACCTGAAGGGGCTTGATACACTCTCACGCTACCATGTAAGCTAGTACCGACTGGCAGGGATCTTGGAGGCTCCACTATTTAGTTTGTCAGGCATCTAGGCTGATCTCTGCAACCACTCGGTCACCATGACTACATGTGCATGGTTAGCTTGTCATTTTTCGCTTCCGACAATCCCTGAATCAAGGGATCTGATAATGGAACAATCGATATCGGTTGCATACATAATCTTTTAGGTTCAGTTTTCTACCACCGAAAGCAACCACATCCAAGTTCAAACGAAGCTGCCATCAATAACTTGGGGGGGGGGGGGAGCAGTAGCAGTGTAATCCTTACTTCTAGGAAACTAATTCAGTATTCGTACAGCATTTAAAAAAATTAATTACAATGTCTCATGGTGTCATTCGTCAACATTGGACTTATCCTTCTTTGACGCCTCTAAAATAGGGAAACTGGCACAATTTTTGGTAACCGAAAGCATATCTAGTATTGCTATTATGAATTATGCTGCTGACTTTTCTGCCTATCACTTCACTTTTTACCTTGGATGTGATCAGGCAGAAATAAGCGAGATAAAAGATAAGGGAGTGCCCGTTTCGTGGCGTACCCCAGATATCTGTGCTTGGTCCATTGCTTTTATACTGAACGAGTCAATAGACGTACCAAAATAGCATGTGGCTGTGTAGGGTAAGAGGGGGAAGATGCCGTGTGAATTTATTACGTTCTTGTTGTGCTACGTACTATCACTAAAATTGGTGGATACCTTCGCTAGACCTCCCCTAAAGCGCGTGCAATAAGCTTCATGTAAGGCAATCTGTCAGCGAAGGAAAAAAATGTGTAAAGACAACCTTGCAAAAATGGCATCTTACCTCAGTATTGTGGGTAAGATACACATTGTACAAGTAATAACGTTTGTTTGTATACTATCACAAAAATTCTTAATTTTTAGTTTAACAACCGTACTAAAATCTCACGCCTGCGCATGTACAGAAAAATATATTACGGATTGGCTACTGTCGGATGTCTTCTTTGCCTATCAAGTGTTTGTTCCCAGGCCTGTTACACAATTGGGTTTGATAAAGCAGCCTACATGTGTCTAGTACCCTCAACCCTGGAGATCAGACAAACAAATATAAAAAAATGTACCTCCGAATGGTATTTTTCCGTTAAACAGTGAAACCTCCAAGGACGCGCCACAGCCGGGTTCCGTAAAAACAATTTGAAAAATAGAAAAAAAACACACAAAAAAAGCAAAAAAAAAGCCTTTAAAAAGTATGAAAAAAGCATTTTCATCGAAAATAAAAAAAAAAGCGAAATAGAAGCATAAAAAATCCCATGTGGCAACCCTGCATGCGTAAAGTATCCATTACCGCCCACGTCTGCTATTGCTGTGTTGAGGCAAAATGTTTTGCGGGTTTAACCCATGTCATGCTTTAACTTGGTTTGAATATTGACACGTCACTCTTTCACACGCTTTACACTCACTCATTCAAACATCTTAGATGGTTGTTGCTTAAAATATACGACCAGTCGTCAATAAGGCGCACAAGTGTCCCCTAAAAGAGACGGATGTGTCAGCAACAACCAACAAGGCCCCTTATTACCCCTAGGGCAAAAGAACAGTTCTAGGTCTATGTTTAGGCGGCGTTTTCCTTCTAGAAATCACGGGAGGTGGCGGCGTAGTTTTTCAGAGAGAGAGCTACCACTATGCTTCTAGCACCCCTTGCCAGAAAAAGATGGTCTCCCTTTTAGCAAGAAGACTGAGGTCTTACCGCCAACAACCGCCAATAACAAGGAACAGCGAAAGATATGGTTCAGAAATAGAAACCGCCGAGAGCTGCGTTGGCGTTTTCTTGTACCTCAAGGCTATCGCGTTTCAGTGTCGAGTTTCATGATAGTCATTCGTAAACGAGAAGCATTCATGTCTGCGATTAGATAATCACCTCCGATAAAGCTGAAGAGGTCTTTTTAACACGGGCATTTTTATTTGTTATGTTGTTTGCACCCGACGGATGTGATCTTGGGAGTGAGCTAAGTGACGTTCTGTTCTCGGCATACCCCAGATATCTGTTCTTGGCCCATTGCTCTTACACTGCATTCAATGAACGTACAGATGAATGGTATGGGGTCGTGTGTAACCGACAAAGCATTGGTTTGGTTTTGTGTGGAGATTTGAGTAAGTGCGGATTCCGCCAAGATGTGTGTGTCACGAACCATAGTTTTAAATATTTTTTTCAATTCAGCTTGTTGAGTGGATAAAATTCAAACAACTTGAGCACGCAACTTAAGCAATGCATGCCAGTTGTAATTAGGCATTAGTATCGAAAAAGTTAGTGCTACAAAATCTTAACCCATAAAACGTTAGTTGCCATTTTTTTTGCTAGCCCTGTCCCAAATATGCTTTAAACAATGCTTTAACAATAATAAAAACAACAATAACTTTTCCGGCAGAAAAAGAAAAAGAATTTATCGGAGGATACAATGCAGAAGCAATGGTGTAACAATAATGCTGCAAACAACAATGTCTTTACAAACATGCATTCTACTTGGTTTCATGAAGTCACGTAATCGGGCTTGAGTGAAAAAGACGAAAGAAATATCTGTCTGCTCCCGAGTTACAGGGCTTTCAAAGACACAACATCTGCGCAGTCGAACTCGGTGCGAAAAAAAAAAGCCCAATGGACATGAAAGACACCGTCTTCTCCCGGGTAACGGAAATGAATGAAGGAAATGAATGGTGAAATGAATTACAAGATACATGGATTGAGTGAGCGAAGCAACCTTACCGCAATTACCCCTCTTCAAGACCCGGAATTATTTAAATTACACATTTAACTGTTACAGGGCAGTTGTACTCCTAGAGTTGCCCGTCTTCATGACGGGATTTACAGCTAGTCTGTCTGTTTACTAAAGAATAATGCCCATCTTTGAGCAACATCGTGACCTGATATAACAATGGTTAAACAATGCTGTAACGAGTGTTGAACATATTGTCCCCCTTTTTCATATAATGCCCGTTAAGCAGTATTTAACCACTGGCAGGACCCGTGCATGTTGCACGGTGGTTTGAGTCTCCCGGACTTAGCCTCTGTCCCCGGTGTTTGGTCTTCATATAGGAAAATAAATCGCGTGTGCAATATTTCATTCATTAGTAAACTGTTCTTTCAATTTTACTCGCTCCTCCTCTTCCCCTCGTTCTCTTTTCCTACTTTTTTTTGCTTTGTCCCCCCCCCCCCCCGAAATTATTTAATTTGTACACCCAGACCCAGAAAAGACGCATACTTGTGTTTTACTGTAAACCGTATCACTGAGAAAGTCAGCCTTCGGTACGCAAGCAAGCCCCTTGCTGCAAGGTAAGCTGCAAGGTGAACCTAGAAACAATTCACGTCGGCGCCACGCACCACCAAATTGTTGGAACTAATTTTCCTTCATTTGCGTCAAACTGATTGACGCAATCAGAATCAGTTTGGAAGATAGCAATGAATCGCCACGTGCATCGCAATTGTAGTCAAGTTCAAAGCGATTGCTGCACGTGTTTTTATTGATTTTCATTTTCCTCCTCCGTAATTTTGCCGGAATGAGTAATATATTAGTATAGTTTGTTGGCTACAAACTGTGGCATAAATCAGCATTGTTTTGTTGGCATGACACTCCCGTTTGTTGATCGTATGGTTCAAAGTGGCGCTCGTGTCTGCGCATTGTTAGATTAACTTTCTCTTCAGTAATAAGCGCAACGAAGCGACGCTTGTGTTTTTCTATTGTAGGATCAATGGGCATTATAATGAAGAACAATCGAAAACCTCGGGACATCATAAAACAGTGCACGCAAGCGCATCAGCGCCCTTGTGATATTGTTTTATAATTCCCTCGGTTTTCCGTCATTATCCATTAATTAACCGTATGATAAACATCTGATCTGCAAACTTAATGAATTTCGCATGTTCGTCTGTTTCGTCACGTCTGTTTGTTAACACTGTACGTTACTGCTTTACGCTAGTTGCATTAGATTAGTACAGGCAGTACATTTCATTTCAGTTCTGCGTTAGTTTTCAAATTTTAGGTACCCTTTTCGTTGCATTGTCATCAATTTTACTGAAGTTACCTGGAATTCCAATTAACTTTCGTTTGTATGCCTTTAGCCTTTTATAGTATATCCTGTGATAATCGTAGATAAATGTAATCTGTGATGCCATTGGGCGGGGGGGGAGGAATTCACCCTACACGGAGTGAATCCCCAGCCCGGAAAATTTACTTATTTAAACTTTATTTTAAATAAAACTAAACATTAACCCATTTTAACGTTCCAATACACAATCTTAATCCTTTTCTGGATTAAAATCAGTTAGTTTGCAGTTTTATTTAAAAGAAAACTTTAAAAAGCTTCGCTCCATGTAGGATAGGTGCTTTTTGGGTTTTTTTTTTATTGAGGCTACTCTTAAGTTAAAGCCAAAACTACAAAGAAAAAAAAAAGAAATGACAGCAAGATGTCAGACAACTGAACATTTTACTACGGATTTCCTCTTTCAGTCTGAAGTAAAAGTTATACCGTTAGTTTTTTCCTTTGCTTCAGCTTTGCTATTTTGTACTAAGTTGGACTAAACCCCATTTTTATGCCGCTCATAAACGACGATTCTTGGAGGTGACGATATTGCCCTAATATGAGGATAATGAGGATAAAAGCAAACAGCTTCCTCTAAGTGAGATATACTGTATAGATCTGTGGTTTGTTTGTTGACGACCAATCAGAAACGAGTAAAGCTTTGATTAATATAATTACCGAATAGAAAGGTGTGGTCTTTTCAACGTAAGTTGAGCACGGTGCTCGTTTTGCAGAAAGAACTTAAACAAAGATTCCCTTTTAAATAATCTTGGAACCCTCGTTTACCCATTTACAGCCTTTGTTTTGTGTTCGTTCATTTTTCCTTTGTGAGATCAGTCCTAATGTTAGATTATTTACCAGTGCAGAAAGGCTTTACGATAAATTCACGCTAACATGTAAACCTATTTTTTACAGGGATGGCCTACAAGGAATTCATCTTGTAATGAAAACTTTAGGATCTGGTTTCCACCTTCCAGTCGATGGAGTTCACTGTCTTTCTCAGGTAAGCTCTCGTTTTTTTTTTTATTAGGATGATGTAAGTATTCTGATAGAACAAACCAAAGAGGTGCTCTCGTCTTCTTAAAGACAACAGATGATGTCGAACACGCTTCTCTTCCAAAACTTCTCTCTCAAAACTTTTCTCTCACTTTCTGTCCACAAAACAGATTCTGCTTTTCCAAATAAAATCTCTCTCACACACTTTCTGATTCAAACCACACTCTTCTCCACAAAACTGCTCTTTCTCTCACTATCTACACAAAGAATATTCTTCTGTTCCGAAATCTTCTCTTACCTACTCTGTCTGATTCAAAACAAACTCTTCTCTTCCAAAAAAAAAACCCTCTCCCACTTACTCTCTACCCAAAACACACTCTTCTCTTCCAAAAACATTTCACGTCCTCTCTGCACAAAACATCCTCTTTTTTTCCAAAAACCTTTCTCACTCACTTTCTGCCCACAAAACACACTTTGCTTTTCCATCTGTCTCACACACTTTCTGATTCAAACCACACTCTTCGCCACAAAATTGCTCTTCTCTCACTGTCTCCACAAAATACACTCTTCTTTTCCAAAATCCTCTCTCACTCACTTTATGATTCAAACACACTCTTCTCTACGGATAAGTTACGTCTCTCTCACTTACTCTCTACACAAAACACACTCTTCATTTCCAAAACCTTCTCTCTCACTCACTCTCTGATTCAAAACACACTCTTCTTTTACTAAACCTCT
>JAHWFP010122445.1:0-19138 GCA_023313725.1 Lithobius niger
CAAGGACACTTTAGGTGAAGACAAGGTCAGTTAAGGCCAAGACAAGGACACATTAGGTGAAGACAAGGTCAGTTAAGGCCAAGACAAGGACACTTTAGGTGAAGACAAGGTCAGTTAAGGCCAAGACAAGGTCAGTTAAGGCCAAGACAAGGACACGTTAGGTGAAGACAAGGTCAGTTAAGGCCAAGACAAGGACACTTTAGGTGAAGACAAGGTCAGTTAAGGCCAAGACAAGGACACTTTAGGTGAAGACAAGGTCAGTTAAGGCCAAGACAAGGTCAGTTAAGGCCAAGACAAGGACACTTTAGGTGAAGACAAGGTCAGTTAAGGTTCCTCCAGGAAATTCAAATGTACATAGCTGAAAGACTCGCCGGGAAAGACATCTTGGTGCACCAAAATATTTATATTAAGGGCCCGCCGAGACGTTTTACAATATTGTGTAAGTTACAACATTAGTTGGTAACTAGGAGACCCAATAGGCTGTACATCCAAGGCAACAAAAACAATATCGGTGGAAAAGCATACAGTATTAAATACTATCGTTACAATGTAGTAATAAGTATTGAATGTTACACACACTTTATCTTGACGTCCACAATCAAAGCGATCGGACCAAAGGGTTCGCTGGTCAAACTAGAGATGTCAGGTGCCGACAAGAACCAACTGCAACTAGTAATCCGATTGCTTTAATCCTCGTCGATATGCAATATATCGCACCCTAAACTAAATTCTGTACATTTTGTCGTTTTGCACTACTTCAGAATCCTGGGTTTCCTGTATCCCAGCACCCGTAGGAAGGTTCGGAACTTCTTGTTGGAACTTCCCTTGTCAGCTGTAACTATTATTTTTTCCCCCTTATTTCCATCATTTCGTTTTAATATATGACTAGCAGGACCCGTGCATGCTGCACGGTGGATTGAGTCTCCCGGTCTTAGCCTCCACCTCCGGTGTTTGGTGGTCATAGGAAAGTAAATCGCGTATGCAATATTTCATTCATTAGTAGACTGTTCCTTCAATTTCACTCGCCTCTCCTCTTCCCCTCGTCATCTTTTCCTCCTTTTTTTTGCGCCCCCCCCCCCCCCCCCGGCCCCTCTTGCAAGTTAACCTCCGTGATTGTCTCCCGGGCATACCATCTCCCGGTGTTTGGTTTTCTTAGGAAAGTCAATCACGTTTGCAATATTTCATTAGTACACCCAGACCCAGAAAAGACGCATACTTGTGTTTTACCCAATGCAAAAAAAACCGCATCACTGAGAAAGTGAGCATTCAGTACGCAAGCAAGCCCCCTGCTGCAAGGTAATCTCCTCGATTGTTTCCATCAACTTAAAAACAATTTAAGGCCTTTAGGGCTTCGGGCATATGACCAGGAGTGGTTAACGCTCGTTAAACCCTATAAACCCTTTTTTAAAAACAATTCACGTCGGTACTACGCACCACCAAATTGATGCAAGTAATTTTCCTTCATTTGCGCCGACAATGCCACATTCACGCGACCAGACTCAGTTTGCAAGGTAGTATTGAATCGCGACGTGTATCGCAATAATTGTAGTCAAGTTTAAAGCGATTGTTGCACGTGTTTTTACAATAATTGATTTTCGCTTTCTTCTCCTTCCTCCTCCTCCTTATACATTTGCCTGAATGAGTATTATATTAGTAGATTAAACTTTAAACTGAAAATCCGTTTCAATTTGCCAGAAAACGGAACGGCTCCTTAGCACAGAAACGCGAGGATTTGATTGACTTTTTTGTTGTTGTACTATTGAGTTTGTTTTAACAAATTCACGTACCAATTTTTGTAAACACGCTTTAGCCCGCTCGTTCATATCATGTCCGTGTCCTTCATGAGGATCAATTCAATTGCTTTTTTTCAGGTGTGTAGATGAATATCATGTGACCTAGAAGCAACAACACACGCGACTAAGCTTTACAGTGCTGGCTTTGTGAGCAGGATGGATGACGTCATAGATCCTTGGACAAATATTATTGCAAACCCTTGTTCGTATGCATGGCGCCACATTCTGGTTCTCAAGGTGGGGGAGGGCGAATCAACGTTCATAGAACGATGCACCGTCCTTACATAGCATTTCGCAAAACCAGTGAGCAGTTAGTGCAGCGACTTCATGGTTTTGCAAGAGTATACAGTCAACACAATATGCTCTAATCCATAAAGAAGACAAAGAAAAAGATATTATCCCCAATTGGGACTCGCAACCAGGCAGTTCCACTGCAGTAACCATCGTGTTTGTTTAACAGCATCTTAGGCAGACTGGTTAAGAGTTGTGTTTGAAAACCAATCCCTCCATTCCCTCCTCACACGACCTCGCCAAACGAGCTCATCTCAGTGCTTTTCTACTTGCAATGCATTTCGTGGGTTTTAATGTCACTAGTGACAAAATTCTAATAACAGGTCAGGGAGTTGAACCAGGAAACTTCTTCCAATAAGTAGCACCTGGATATTGCTTCAAGTGTAAGTGTAGTCGTTGGTTTCGGTTTCGAGTTCTCGTGGTGCCAGAGGACTGTTCGTACTTTCTCGGATTAGTGTGTACTAAATTTTCATATATAGGACCAAATTGTAATTCCGTCCATTAACCCTTAACTTGTTTCTAATCTACACAATGAATGACGTACGATGTGTGTGCGTGGACGTACCTGACGTACGATGTGTGTGCGTGTATGTACCCCTACTTCTCTTGAACTAAGGCACCTATACAAAGATGAGAGGAGCGGCAAATGAAAGATAAGTAAATTAAGCTTCGGGTAGGACTATTTTCATTGGGCACTTTCTTAAACTCATCGAACAACTCAGCGGTGAAGCCACGTCTCATCAAAGTAGTTCACAAACGCTCCGGTTAATTTTCCGATACCTCAGCGTGACGTCACCGCTGAAGCATCGTACTCATCGACTGCAGGAGCCGGTTGTTCTTCTGAATCCATCGACGAAAGGTGGCTGACTCCAACAGTGGATCGCTAGAATTATTTACGTAAATGTAATAACAAATAGTGGAGATTATCGTCACGCAGTGCCTCCACTAAGCTAAAAGAATGTAACAGGTCACTCGATCATGAGTAATAAACGTTCTTATCGGTTGGTATTTAATGTAAACCTCCTTAGCAACGTCCATGGCAACGCAAGGGCGATTGGTGAGCAAATCGTGGTGAGCAAAAACATTTCCTTTCCTGACACTGGCGTCCATTTTACTCATCGATCATTTCAGCGAGTCCGTTTATAAACGACTTAAGCGTGACGTCACCTTTGGTGGAAGCGGTCGGTTTTTGTGGATTCGGTAGATGATTTGTTTGGTGAGTTCATTAAAGTGCCCATTGATGTAACGGGTTTTTGGACCCTCAAATACGCAAAAAAATGCTCTGAAAACTATCAAAAGTTCAATCTGGCAAAGAAATCAGAATGAAATCAACTAAACTAACGAAGCATGGATCGGCGCCAATAGAGTGAGCGAAGTGAACGATATCGCTAGCTGGAAATTATGTACTTGCAGGAGTACACGGAAGACAAGAAATAAAGAGCTGTAAATGAGTCTGTATAAACCTGTGCATCACCAGTTCCAGAGTTGCGATGATTTTGCAGCCAAGGCATTGAAATAAAATTCGACCGTTGTCTAAACTAAATGCAGAGCCAGAGCACACCAGCCGTTGTCCAGACTAAATCTAGCACCAGAGCACACCGACCGACCTACACATCAGCCGATATGATGACTGACCTATTTCTTTATAAATATTCAAACCTTTTTAAAATAAGGTAGATAGCGAGTCGTGTACACTACCAAAATTCACCGAGTTGGGAGCTGAAATCCTGCGTATGCCGACACAAAGACCTATTACTGTTAAACAATTCCTAACGAAAATCTTTGTGTGTCCTATTACTTGAAAATTTTCTTTAAAATTGCTTGATGCGCTATCAAATTTTCTTCACACGTTAGCACGGCTTACCACTGCAATAGCTTCTCACGTGCCTCAAAAGAACGTATTCTTCCTATACGATAAAAAAGATACAGTTGTCGCTGATGGGTTACTACGTCATTTTCTTTAAGTAAAGGAAAAAGTGAACAAAAGAGCTTAATGGCGGGCTTACTATTTGAAAACTATGCAAACCATCTGTGACGTTTAGTGGTATCATAGCTAAAATAAGCAAATAAAAATTATGAAAGAACCAGATAAATTTTCTTCAGTCATAGTAGTGTTATTTGAGCAGAAATGGCTGCCACCACACAAGCGCATTCACTCCGGTTTAAATGACACTAGCCAGGTGACAGTCAAACTGGAGTTACTGTGGTTGGGAAGAGAAGGTTGGTGACAGTAATATTTGTTATGTTGTTATACTACATAAGTAGGAAAACTTGATAGTTGTTTTCTCCCTTTTGGGATTTGGTTATGATATCACTTTTTTTTTTCCATTGCTTCAGTTTATTTCTGTTTGTCGTTGTTTATTCAATTTTTATTTTATTTGAGGTTAATTGAATGAGGATTCATTTCTATCTTTCTTTTTTTTTTGTTTCTGTGTGGCGTCGTTTACCCAGTTTTTTTTATTATTTTCTAATCGCTACGGATCCACTTTTATTTTGTCATTGCTTCTGGTTAGCAATGACAAAAATGGCGCCTGCCTCCTAAGTTATTTACTTTCAATGGATGATGAATCACTTAATTATTTTTCATTGCTTCTGTTGATTTCTGTATAGCGTTGTTTACCCATTTTTATTATTTTTATTTTATTTTTGATTATTAAGCACCTCTGCTCAAATGGCGCCGTAGTTGCAATTTTGACCTAAAACTAATAATGGGTTCAGTAAGTTATCTTTACACCAGATGACGAGTGGCCATATCGGTAAACGTGGTAAGGTTCACCAGTTTGAATCTGGATCACGTCACTCGCATGACATTGCTAATAAATCTAATAAATAAAGGTGGACCCGTACCATGTTATTTCTAATGTGTGATTTTCAATGATGGCTTTTTTTTCCGAATTACCTATACCAATATTGCCTATTGTCCAGGTTATCTGGATAACCGGGACATTGCCTGTATTGTTCATGAATGAAGAACATCAGCTGCAGTAATTAAACATCGTACTTTGTTTTGCATTGTATGGATGGTAATTAATCTAATATTCTGGATATTTTCCTTTTTGGATATTGCCTATTTTCGATAATCTCGTCAATGCTGATTCTGGATGCAGTCTATTCTTGATGATCAGGGTGTTGCATATTCTTGATGATCTGGATATTGGGTATTCTGAATAGGGCCTATTGAGGATATTCTGGGTATTGCTTACTGTGGATATTCTGCATATTGCCTACTCTGTATGTTCTTGATACTGGCTATTCTGGATATTATCTCGGGCCCTCAAATCTTAAATTCATCCCTTCCTTAATTGACGTTTTATTTCTAATATTTAGGGTTTCTAACGTTTTTGCTTCTAATGTTTAAATTGTAAGATTTTGCTTCTAATACTTTCTTCTAATAATTAAGGTTCAAAATTGAGCCGATTTATATATACGACGGTTCATGAGTAGGGCACAAATAAATTTATTAAAAAATATGTACTGCTCTTGTTTCTTATGATAACGAATATGTGATAATAAATGTTTATTTACCCGGGGTTTGGCTGTAGAAACCAATATGCATTCATGCTGGTCGATGAGTAAGACTGGTATGAGAGGGTGCTACGTTCTCAGAGCCGAGTGGGGTTGCTTGTTGGACAAAGACATTCTATCCGCAGCAAACGCGATTGGTATTGAATGCTGTGGGAATAGGCAGGTGGGGTTTGCGTTTCGTCTCTGACAACCCCGGGTCTCCCGACTTAATCGACCGTCGCTGGAGCGAGTGACCTGCACACCCACAAGCGGTTTGGAAAACCCGGGTTTTGCAGGTTCAGAAAACGGCTGGATGATCAGGCAACCTGCGAAAAAGAAACCGCAGTCTGATTGATCTCATTCGTTGATTATAGGAAATCGCAAAACAAAATCCTTATGTCGGTAGCTATAGGCACAGTTGTTTACTACTCCTTGACAATAAATAGGCACAAATCGTCGTAATAATGAGTCGCGGCCTTAATAACGGGTTCCGCGAGTAATCTTTATGCCAGTGGACAGGTGTCCCCATCGGTAAAGGTGGTCTGACAGTGATCTTTTGACGACTGGTCCCCAGTTCGAATCCGGGTCACGTTACTTGAATGAAGCGTAAGTGGATATTTTACGGTTTTATTTTTCACAGTGTAAACTAAAATCTCTGCTTGGCTCGACATCGCCTTTCACTCGTTGTCATAATAATTGGGAAGCTTAGTTCATTCAATTTAATCTTAGGTCTACCACTTTACCATTTTGACCTAAGATTAAATTGAATGAACTAAGCTTCCCAATCAGTTAATGGTAAAGTGGTAAACTGGAAATAAGCGAACAGCGAAAATCATACACTAGAAAATAACGTGACCACGTTATTTTCTAGTGTATGATTTTTCGCTGATGGCTTATTTCCAGTTTACCACTTTATCATTTTGACCGAAGATATTGCATGAACCTATTATTCCCAATTATTACGAGGACGAGAGTGAAAGACGATGTCGAGCCAAACAGCGATCTTAGTTTACATTGTGAAAAATAAAACCGTAAATTACCAGTGCAAAGAACAGTTCTTTCCTATAAAATTACGGTCCATATAGTTAAGTGATTCACCTGTGAGGAAACAAGTCTTGCTAAATCATGCCTTCAGAGCAATTTTTAGCTGAGAATACAGAGAAATGCGATGTAAAAACAAAAACGGTTCACGACCATCAAATCTGACTGGTAATTGACTGAAATAACTGAAATTTTTATCAGTTATTTACGAACAGTCTTGGCGTATCTCGGGAGTATGAATGTGGTTGGTTTAGTAGTAGAAAGTGCGTGAAGATTATTTGCAAGGCAGCAGTGGTGCGGCATCCCTTGCCATCCTCATCACCATTGCCACCATAAGTAGTTCAGCATCTATTCAGATTTAAAAACAGCCCAACGCATTTGCGCAGAAAACACAAAATCTACTAATATTTCAACATCAAACAACCATGTTTGATTTTATTTTGGCATTCAAGTCTTTTATTATTTTAAAAGTCTTTCAAAATTGAAGAAGGGGGATGAGTTTTTTTTTAATACCAATTTATGAACCCAGTCAACAGGTTTTGAGTAAACAACTTCTTTTGGGCCAACTCAACAGATTAAAATTATGTATTGTGAAAACCAAAATCTGTTAAAAAGTATGACGATAGTTGTGATTTGTGCAACTTTGTGAGAAACCAACAAAAATAAATAATTGATGCGACGCTTTTTAGGTGATGAAGTGTTGCCTAAGAAACATCTTTTACACTAAAGCCTAATTTAAGTTTTTTTTCTTAGGTTCAACTCTTCTGCTTATCTCTCACGAACGGATTTTACGCCAGAAAATCGCATGTAGGTTAAGATGGGTGTTGAAAGACCCAGGGTTTCAAGAAACTTTGGAGAAGTTTGTGGGCATTTTTTTTTTAACTGACTACAGTTCACAAAGACAGGTTTTAGTCGAAGCGTCTTCCTAGCGCCTTTGTTTGAAATTTTATATTTCAGCCCAGGTAAATTGGATGTTTTCAATCCAAGTAAATTAGATGCTGCCAGTACAAGTAAATTAAATAATGTCGCTTCCCTTGCCTAAAGGGATCTCATCTATAGACATAGTAAGGTTCAAAACTGATCTAATTTAGTTTAACAGGCAGTTAGTTTTTTTTCCAGCTTACTCATGAAAGGTATTGACTTCTAGCATCGACTTTATTAGTGATATAACGCATACGACTATGGAATTTCGTTACGTTACGACGATGTTGCTGGTATAGAGAGCCATATTCATAATTTCCTTCACGATAATTAAGTTTTAATAATTTGCAATCGTAAGCGAAGTACTCCCGTTCGTTATTAAATTAAATTTCGCGCAATTAGACGCCAACAATATTTGCTAATAAAAATCCAATTTTCATCTTCGTAACAAGCGGCGTTCAACCACGAGACATTCGTTATCTTTTCCCGTGTATTGATCGATCACGTGACTCTCTTTCCCCTTATACACTCCCGCCTCCCTCCCCTTCACTCCCCCCCCCCACCGCCTCATCTCTGTTTTCATCTACTGCGAGTTTTCGAGAACCCCACGTGCAATCGCCATTATCTATCATTCTGTCTACCTGCCTTCGTTTTCAATAATCAATAAATATCCCCTTGTTCATTGTTATCGTAATTTTTCCGATTGTTCTTGCTCCAACCGGAATCCCATACTCTCGTCCCCAAAAGCGTTGTTTTGTTCAAGTTCGATTTTATTACGTCAATTTCTTTCCATTCCGTCTGTCTGGCAAAACCTTGAAAGAGGCTTTTTTGGTCCCTTCGGCGCATATTTTGACGTAACTTCCTATCAACGACTCCTAGAGGGGAAATATACCTCCAGATTAATAGTGCGTCAAATTTGGTGGCGTGTAAAATATCGATTTTGAAAAAAAAAGTGCACTTAATTTATGATTCAAATTGTTCGATACAGTTATCACAATGTATTATTGCAGGGGCTTTTTAAAGAATTCCGTTAGCTCCTGGAATAATATGTTGCGATAATTTTACAATTCGAATCATAAATTGAGTGCAATGAACGAAGAGTGTTGGAGGGCATTAAAGCTCCGTGCCAGCGTTTGGTAACAGCGTTTACAACTCCCATCTTAGTGTATTTTTGTACGAAGTATTCACCTTATTATATGGAATTTTTAAAAGGTTCGATTGTAATGTTATGATATCGGCCATGCATTCGTGGTGGTATTCCGTCTTTTCGTCCCCGGACATTTCGTCCCCTCAAATGGAGAAAAAATGTTGTGTGTTATTTCTTCGTCTTCATGTTTGCAGCTTTCCAATAGGAACACTTTCTAATTGGTAGTGGGGGGAGGGAGGGAGGGGTGGAGGGAGGTACATTTAGGCGAGATCGGGTGAAATGTTAAGACACACACAAATATTTTAAACTAGCGAATATCGACAGATATAAAAAAAAATACTGTAATACTAAAATATGTGCACTAGTACACTCCTACTGTTGAGGCTACTTTGCTAAAACATGATCTTACTTGTGAGCCCCATCCATCCCTGTGGCCCCTCGTGCTCATGTCGATTGTGGCATTTCCAAAATCCCTCTCTCGCCGTCATGGGGCAGATGACCCAAAAGGGTTAACGATCCGTAAAAAGCATCAACTATTTGTATGTGTCCTCACGGACGAATCAGATCACCGACTCTACTTAAAAATGAAGCAATGATTTTTTGCCCATGGTCCTATTGTTCACAGATGTGTTTAAGTCTTTCTTGTATTCTGACGTATTCCGTTCTGACCGTTTGGCTGGAGGCATGCCCGATGCGTCTTGCGCAAGAGTGTATGCACGGAGGAAACATCGCACTGTAATAGTGTACTAGTGCACATATTTTATTATACAGTATTTTTTTAAGTATATCTGTCGATACCTGCTAGTTTAAAATGTTTTTGTGTGTGTATCTTTATCAACATTTCTTTTGAACGCCTAAATGTATCGCCCCCCCCCCCCCACACTTCCCCCAACAGAACGTACTCATGTTGAAAGCCGCAGGCACGAAGAAAGAAACGACACACAACATTTTTTTCTATTTTAGGGGACGAAATATCCAGGGACGAAAGGCCTACAGAGGAAAAACAATGGGGTCTGTATTAGGGGTACTTCATTGAGCAGAGAATAAAGCACACACAAAAAGGGACAGAGAGCAAGACCAAGACCAAGTGATACAGAGAAGGAAAATGCAATAGTGTTGTGTGTGACAGCAGTTGACAATTGCTGTTATGAAATTGTTAAAACTAACATTATTACCCACCAAAGAGGCGGTCAAACGACAGATAAATGAGTCCACAGTGTTTGCAAATGGACACATGGGTAAGGAAACAGTGGCAAACTTGTGTGCGGTTGGCTACAACGCAAAGTGGAGACATAAGATATACAGTGGGAAGCCAGGGGTAAATCAAAACAAATGGATTTACTGATTCAGTTTGATGGAATATTTAGCCAGCATTCTAAAAATAAAAATTTAACCAGTGGTTAGAGACAAAATAGCATCATGACCTTCTTTAGATTTAAAAACCAACGGATTTACTGAAAGACCTATGATAACATGAAAGATAATGATTTTTTCAATTCCTCATAAGGCCAACATTTTTGCCGAATTGGGTGCTTTACTCCATCAGACCGGAAGACAGAGTCTTAATAGTGTTCAAACGATCCTTGTTTTTAACGGGAGTTACTATATCACCCTCATTTTCATTATTATCGCCAATTATTATCGTCTTTTCCTTTATCTTCTCCCGCCATCTAACCTACACTTTAGAATCCACAATTCAGGTTTATTATTTATGGTATATTTTCCGTTTTCGCTGTTTGGAAATCCAGGTTCGAGGCTTTTTTGCTTTTTCCCTGTGACGTCGCATCCGTCGATGACTCCTCGTGGAGCAATCAACTTCCGGGTTAGTGCCACCATTCCGTCAAATTCGCTGCTCGTGCAGGAAATTTGTTTCACAAAACTGCTGATGATTTAGAAATCCCATCGGAAACGAAAGGAATCTTGGGTAACGAACCTTCTCTTCCGTTTCCGACGCCTTTGATTTATTACGCGCTAACGTCGTTAAATTCTTGTTAGCGTCCGAGGCTTGAACCGTACTGCAATAGCACTGCATCCGTAGCAAGTTATAGGGCCTAGTAAAAAAAAAAAAACAACGATAAAATACGTGTTGTGCCGTAGATTCAGCTTACTGGGTCCATAGATCGATCCAAAGGCTTGGGCTCAGGTTGGTATTTCTGTGTAACATAAGTCTGACACCATTAGTTCAAACCAAGAGTTTTTAAAGAGTTGAATTGGAAACGACCTATGACGTATTACAGCGGTGCCTTACAAGGAATTTTTAAGAGTCGTGACTTTCGTGTGGAGATAAAGCTTTACCTTTTATTTTTAGCTTTATCTTTATCAACTTTTGACGCACACCCAGCTTTAGCCATGGCGCCATTAGGAGAGAGAGACAATTTTGACTGGTAAATCCTACCGTAAATTCCTAGGTTCTTTTACATGTCACAATCGACATGAGCATGAGTCATCACAGGGCCATTCTCTTCCCGAAAATGCCAGGGGTGGTTGAGGCCGGAATCGAGCCCGCGACCTCTGGCACACGAGACGGTCATGCTAACCATCAGGCCACCTTGCCTCCGTAGTGATGAAGCAGTCAAAAAGGAATGCGTGTCAAAATGCCACCCGACAAATGCCACCTGTCGTGATGCCACCCTTTATTTTGTAACTGTTACTGTATTATGCAACTACAAGTATGATTACAAATTTAGCCATTACTAATGCTTAATATAAAATATTTTAAAGGCAAATCCTTCTTTTCCCGGCACGTTCCATTTGTACCAGAATGCGTGCCGAATGCAACAGAATACATTCCGTGATATCTATTACGTGCACTAATTCACATAGCGCACATATGCAATAGCGACACCTCCAACCAACCCTACTACCTCAGCTAACACAGCAAAGCATGGCTGATTTTTTTACATTTTTTTTGTAATTAATATAGTTTATTGCATATTGACTCGAAGTTCGTTATGTCAAAGTTGTATGAGTCTACAATATTCAATATTTCATAATATTTCTACAATACTTCACATCATTGAAAAAAGAACTTAATAATAATACTAATACGGTGAGAAAGTATACGGCAATAACGTAAATACAAGCAAGTATTTGAGTGTAGTCTATCACGAAAGAGAATAAAAATCAATTTACTTGCAATTTTCTGTTAAGCTGTTTATTTCCAAAGAGTTGAGTTGAGAGTAATGTTTGGTATAATCATGATTTTATATTACAGTTTTTCTATTTATACCACGGCTGTGACGTCACGCTAACTCAACGCCATACTAAATTTCAATAGGTTAAATCCCGTTAACCGTGACCAGAAGTGTGCGTCATCGCAAAAAGTGCGGTTTATCAAGTTACCCCACATTTTTGCCGATAACCCACACTTTTGTCACTTCCGGATCACGCGACCGGGAACGGACACATCAACAACCTAATACAGCGTCCAAAAAAGTAACGCAATAAAATTAACAAAGGGAATTACATAACTTGCCGGAATATCCCGAATGAAATCCTATCCCTGCTAACTCTCACATGTCTGGACCATAACTAGGTTTATTCACTCCGTCTAACTTCCCCCTTTTCCCCCTCCGCAAACTAATACCGATACACCTTATTCATACCTTCATTCATACCGATACACCTTATTACTGCACGTTTTGAAACAATTCTCAAAGTACAAATGTACAAAAAGAATTACTTATTTTACCGGAACGTCGGCAATGTCTTTCTGTCCCTGCTGCCTCACATAAGGAAGTTTATTCACTCTGAACAGCTTCGAAAACACGAGCGAGCTCACCAGCCAAATGACGCGTATGTCTAACTGCCACCCCCTCCCTCCACAAACTCGAGCTGCCAAAGAACTTGTCAGTCCAACACCCATTTACCACCCCCCCCCCAAACTAAAATGGGTTGACCTTCAGTTATATCGACCTACTGATTGATTACCGTGTTTCTTGATGCAATTTTCACAAAACACAAACACGTATTAATTAAATACGAGTTAGCTTGACGTCCCAGCCGTAGTATAAATTAGTTATTGGTGCAAACCCACGATTTTCGATTTTTAACCCTCTGCTGCGATGATTGACCCGGCGAGTTTATGCAAGTCTATCTCGTGCTCCACGCTCGACATATTTGGATACTCTCGCCAGGCCAATCATCACAGCCGTGGGTTAAAAATCGATAACCTTGAATTTCTCAGCAACATTTATTACATAAAGCTAAAAAAAATTTACAATTATAAAAACAAGAGTGAAAAAAACAGGAACAAACCAAAGAAAACAAGAATAGAATTATCATACTTTTCTGAAAGATACAGGGAATGAGAAAGTTTTTAGTCAGGATAAAGTTAGATGGGTTTATTAGAATTCATTTGAACAAATATTTCTTAAAGGATGACATCACATTGGTACGTCATTTCTGTAGGCAAGGAATGATTTAATTTACTACACAGCTGGTCACCTCATTTGTAAAGTCTGTCCGGTGTACAACGTATAAACAGGGTTCGTTCCTAGCTTGGCGACTTGAAAAGTGAGCACCGTTCTTTTAAAATGTTAAAATTTAAAATTTTAAATTTAATTAAAATTCTGTAAACATACAGAGGCGTGGATTGGTGGAAAATCAAGCTGTTGAAATATAGGGAAAGAATGGTCATGTCGTTTCTTGAACATAATCATAATCGTTCCAGTAATTCACTTCGCACTTTATTACATCATCAGCAACATTCATACATTCATGAAATATATTATGTTCTTTCTAATCGAAAAACTTTTCTCACTAACAGGGGACAGGGAATACCCTATCTACCGCGACCCCCTGTCCCTCCTCCCCCCCCCCACACACCTTGTCCATCCTCTATAGGCAGATTGGGTCTGCGTTGGATTCCTTTTATGCTCTCCTGTCTTAAATCTGATTTTTGTTGTGAAATATTGGCTGAGTGATACCGTCACTGATCCCATGGTGTTCGGCCCATACCCTTATCACAATTTTAGGCTTGATAGTTTGGCTGGTGAGGTGGCGGTCCTACTTTCATAACTGGTTAAATCTTACGGCTGGTGACTTGCCTCATCGTTCCTCTCTTTATAAATCGCCCAACTTGGACTTCACCAACATGTCACTGAGCCCACCCGTCTGAATAAATTACTCGACTTGGTTTTCTTGCAGGATGAACGGTTTGTTTTTGATGTCTCGGTTGGGGTCCACCTGTCGTCTAGCGACCATAATATGGTTAGTTTTGGCATCCAGTGAGCCTCCTCCAGCGTTGTCAGGGCTGGTCCACGTAAGGGTAAAATTGATTTCTATTTTTACGCCATATGCCGGCGGAGGTTCATTGGGACATGACTAGTGTATATGTACGGGGTTTTCTCCAGTTGTTTCCCGCCCTTTGCACGATGGTTTCCTCCGGGTACTCTGGTTTCTTACCTCAAAAACAACCGATATGATGGTGGTACCTTCCACTTAACATCTGCCGCTTGGGCGTTCAAAAGGCTCTAAGATTATTGGCCGACACCTCCTATCCTATAGAGCAGCGTCAAGTGACGTCATATTGGCTACGAGATGCAATTTGGAGGTATTAGCTACAAGGTGCACTACATTAAAATGTAACGGCAAAAACGGCACTTCTAGTCAAGACAGTGCTTTGAGAGCGGATTTTTTAGGCTTTAAAGAACGTTGTTTTCTCCAACAACAAAAATCACGCGTTATATGCTTAAGAAATCCAGTCTAATAGCATTGGCTTCAATAAGACGATCTTCCTTTCTCCCTCCAGTGCTCCTTGCAGCTAACCCAGTTACTGGCTCCACCATAGAGTTATACACTATAATACTACGTCGTGTCACTGTCCTTCTCTAATTTATTCTATTCTATATTTCACTATTAAAACGACGCACATTTTATGCATCATTTGTTAATTCAAGAGCCCCGTAATAAAAAGAATATTTAATCAATAAGCCGCCGTCCCCCTCGAAGGCTTTAGATTTGCAACGTAGGGCAACTGCACCTTTTGCATGCTATTAATCTGTCACTGATGTGGATCAATTGTCACCGAAGAGTCCAAAATTAGATAAGGTATAAGCCTTCGTAACCATGATTTCCCCTTCCTTTTAAAATTCTTTGAGGACGGAATCGATATTTGGAGAGTCCTTTTCGCAGTGACACTTGCTTAATCTTTTCAAGAACTTGCGATGTTTTAGCCAAATACAACGACAACTCTCACTTAATTCTTTCCTTCGATGACACTATATTCGTTTAAATCCGCTTATGAACGTCAGGTGGTTTCGTTTTCACCAGAGAATGGTGAGTTGCCAGCAATCCTTGTTGACTATACTGAACACCGAGAAAGCAGCTCGTATAGCTATAAATGCAAATCAGTCATTTGGAAGCAACAGCGGCGCTTTAGGGCGATTTGCATAGCGAAATCTTCCCTAATCCTCAATTCTGCACACGAATTTATCATTGCTTAATTACGTTTGCAGCTCATTCACGGCATCTCAAAGAAGCAGTGTCGAGTGAGACACCTTAGCAGTTTCTTCCTGCTAAACCGGAAGTGCTGGCGAAGGCTTCGGCAAATGGCGGCCTGGAGAGCGGAAGTATTGATCTAGAGATGAGAGAATAAAGAGAGTTGCAGGATGGAGCGTTGCATAATGAGATGCAGTCGCTTCCATGCATCATTGATCATAATAAAAGCGAAAACAGCATCATCGAATCTATTAATTACACAGGTGCAAGGGACGACGTGATCATCATTACGGATGAGAATAATGAGGGGGGGGGGGGAGGCAGCCCCTACTTTTAGCACGAGCCTAATTAAAAGCAGGGGCGCTCCGACCCAAGGCCTTAGCTCGCCGTCCCTCCAATTAGGGATCCTATTAGAGACCCGAATTCAAACTGCGGACCAGCTAAGGCCTCTTGAGCAAATTTATCATGGAAATGTTGCAGCCTGGAAAAGACGATGACGACCAAGTGATGCGGCTACACGGCAGATGAGAAGGGAGCGGGCTGTCAGAGTTGGTCAGGCGAAACGCTGCTTCACTGCGTGTGTTAAAAGGATCAGTGCGTTTTTGGTGATGCACAGTGGGACGCAGTTCAAAGGCACCACCCATCCTGTGCTGCTGTCTGTCTGCTTGCAGTCTACACGATAACTTTTGAACCCGTTGGTTAGTTTTGAACCGAGATAAATTTTCAACCCCGATCACTTTTGAGTAAATTGTTACTACTGTGTGTGTCAAGCTAAGCCGTGTCCTTTTTGTTATTCCAATTCTACTGACCGCCCAAAATCAACATATGTAGGCGCAAGCCCCCTTCCGTTTTTGATCCTGTAAAGAAATTTAAGTTTAGGAAAATTATTAACAAGAGGGGTTAACTTTTTTGCTAATTTTCTGCAGCCCAGTGATCAGTTTTACTTGCAAATTCTGCATTTCCAAATCAAGTATTCTAGTTTCAAGAGGCCAAGCAATTGTTAAATCGAATATCTTTATTTTTGTTAATCGAATCCCGTAATTCAAAATTAGAAGTTTAAGTTTTGGGGTTTCTAACATCAGTAAATCTACGAAAACTGAAGTGTACAGAATTTAACATTAACAAAGGCTTTCTTACACTCAAAAGTTGAATGAAGGATTGCAAAAAATACGCAAAAATAGCCGTAAATATTCTAAAGGTACCCCGAATGTAAGCTAACAGCGAAAAAACATACACAGGCAGTGAGGTAATAGTGTAAGTCACTTTTACACGCTTACGTTTCATTAGAGCGGTGTGACTCGGATTCGAATTGGCGAACCAGTTCACACCACTAGCCACTCGTTCACTAGGCTAGTTTTATTTTATAAAGATAACGAAGAAATGTGGACTATCTGAAGGCTGGCATACGGTAGTGATCTGGTGACCACATCGCTCACATCGCTCGAATGAAACGTAAGTGCACAAAGGTGGCTTGCTGTACCAAGCCTTTTCTTGTGTGGGCTGTGTTCTTGCTGTTGGCTGATTTTCGGCAATAACTTCCTTTCTGCTAACTATTGCTAACTTACCAAACCAAGGAATTTTTTTTACATTCTCTCTACAAGTATTGTAGTTCGAACAGTCCAAGTAATTTTCAATTTGAAGATAAAAATGTATTAAGCGATAATTTTAATCAAAAATTATAAGCAGCATTTAACGATTTTCAAACATAAACCGATTTCGAGCGCTGCTACTAATTGCAGATCCTCTTCAATGCCTGTCGATTCATTCTTCGAAAAAGTGAATTATCCTAAACGATTCAACCGTGTAAACTAAAAAAAAAAAAATATGCACGCCACCTCTAATTGGGTGTCCAATTATTCTCGGCCTCATTTTTCGTTCGATAATCCTGTAATATTCGTGCGAGCAATTTTGTCATTAATGGCGACTCGTGACATCCCGTTTCTAATTTGAATACGACTAGATCAAGTGTCACATTTTTTTTATTAATATAATTATAAATTTTTCAGCTATTTTCTCCAATTATAATAGGAAGTGTTTTATTCTCGTTGTTGGTTCAAATAAGAGTTATAGCAGTCTAATAACAACCTAGTGAATTTTTAGCGATTTTTACCATGAAAAGTGATTTGACTGTTTCAGTTTTCCACGTCTGTCGATGTGAATCGTAAACATGCAGAAAAACTAAAAAAAAAAAGACACAAAATCGAACATTTTAATGTTCCCAAAATATGGTGTCGACAAACTGTAAAAATACCAACTCTGTGGCCTAGCAGAATTTCTTCTGCCAAGGTAGCCTATCCATGTTTTTTTCCCTCGTAGTTCGAAATCAATTCCCTAAATGGCTGTTTCTGTTCCCCACAATTTAGTTACAATTTGCAGCGCTGCAGGTATGAATGCGTCTCTTTTTCTCGTTTCCTGAGTGCTAGATCCATCTATATATACAGTAACAAAATAGATGGTAGCTTATGCTAGGGCGTTAATTCTAATGCCATGATTTTATGTGTAAGGACCCTGTATAATGCCAGCGATAAGGAGCCGATGGCTTTCTAAAGCTATTGTAGAGCATATTTGTGTTGTTAATCGTACCCTCAGGTATTTAGCATAGTGATAATTATAGTGTAGTGCACCGCCGCTGTTGTGTAGCTCAAGGGACCTAAGCATTGACCTATCCACATTGTATGTATATGGTTGTATGATTGATATATGAAATGCCGGTACGTAGGTGGATCCTTAGTAATGTACGTGAGAGGGTGCAATATAGTAGTGCCACCTAGGGTAGCCTTCCTGAGCTACCTGTCCCTTTATAAGTAACAGCCCTGGTGCTAGCAAGACAGTTCACCTCTGGGATGTGGCCCAGCAACACTCCTCTCCTCTGTACTGCCAAGGGAAAACTCCTAAACCTACCTGAGCTTACTGTACTGCCCACGTGGACGAGGAAAAACCTATTTAGACCTTCTTTGGACTTGGATTACGTCCAGAGTGGCCTTATGACTGTTTACCCAAGCACTTGGCTGCACAAACAAGATGACCGTTTCCTGCACAATGGTTACGGCGAATCGAACTGAAACCGTACAATTGCATGCAAATAAAGGATTTGAAACGCAGCCGCGAAATTTATTTATTCATTTCGAATGTCAATGAAACTCTTCACACACACTGGGGTTTTTTTTTCCCAGCGATTTGAGCGAATGAGCTGTCAGTGGCCATTTTCGCGATGCGACCCTACTGTAATCAGTTTAAAAAAAAATTTCCAAACTGGAATGTAAACCCCACTCCAAGCGCCTTGCATTTCGGGAATTAATTATGTGCCGCTGTGGAACTTTACATATTGTTTAGAAATGTCCAGAAGATTGGCCGATCATGCTTCATATTTCAATTAAATTTGTACTTACAGCATGAAAACTGAACGAATATGGCTTTCCAAGACAGAGGTAGGGCACCACACTGCTAATAATGGTACCACTGTATACCGTGCTAATTCATACGGTTTCTACTACGTGTGTTCAGACAAAATTGAAGTAAAACGAAAAGAAAGAAATCACAAAAAACATTTGAAACTCATTTTAAAACTCACAGCCTCACACGAAATTTTAATGTCGAATGTATAACATTAAACCTTTGCAGTATGGGGAGATCGGCAACCAGAAATAATGCGCATCAGCTAACTGACATTTTAATAGCATTAGTGAAACTTAGCGGACATGCGCTGTCAGAGTGATGTTGTAAATTAAAAGTCACCATTTTGGGTGAAAATGCACGCCGAATAGCAAAGAGATTCGTGATTAGCATATTTGGGCTTGTGCGCTTTCCATAACAGAGTATATTAGCCGCTAATAAAGGTAATGTTGAAACCTACGTATTACATGAACTTACCTCTGCTGAATTAAAGTAAAAGCTCACTCAGCTCAAGTTACAACCAGGACAGAACACTGCTAGTTTTACGTTTTTCAATACCTATTTGAAACTTCGAATCTTTCCATGGCATATTTGTAAAATACAACGA